>JANQDE010000174.1:172958-183284 GCA_037157785.1 Cephalotes varians
CTGCACGTTCCTGTTTCCTCTTATCGCTGAAAAGAATGTGAGAGAGAGAACGAGAAGGTGGTAGGTATAGAGAGAGAGAAGATGGTAGGTATAGAGAGAGAAGATGGTAGGTATAGAGAGAGAGAGAGAGAGAAAACACGCGGCGGTAATTTTTTTTATCTAATCGAAGATATAAATTAATAGACTTTCAATTTATTAAATTATCTAAAATTTATTTAAATTGTTTATATTTAATAAATTAATAGAGTTTTTATTAAATTGATTATCTAAATTAATTGTTTATATCTAATCGAGGTTATAAATTAATAGAATTTGAATTTGTTAAATTATCTAAATTAAATTGTTTATATCTAATTAATTTAATTTTATTTAATTAAATTATCTAAATTAATTGTTAATTAATTAATTAATTATAATGGATTCCCCCTCCCCGCGTGACGTCATACCTCCGCGTGACGTCACTCACACGTACACCCCCACCACTCATCAACACATAGTGATCCAGAACTCTCCTTACTATGCTACTGACCTACAAGATATTACCTAGGATTAGAAATCACGCAAGAAGAAGGTGTGATCGAATTATCTCAGACGAGTTATGTTATGGCATTACTGAGGAAATATGGAATGGAGAATTGTAACAGAGTAGCCACGCCTTCTGAGATGTCATCACTGCAATCGACAACAAAACTATCATTAGACCAAGTTAAAAATTCAGAAAAATGGCCGTATTGTAAGCTAATCGGTGCTTTGATGTATCTTGCTGTGGCTACGCGCTTAGACATTGCTAATACCGTCTCTAGGCTGACACAACATGTGAACGACCCTCGAGTTGAACATTGATCCGCAGCCAAACGTATGCTGAGATACCTATCAGAGACGTCGTATCTGGCGCTTATCTATACTCATACGGGTGAGTCTATCCAAAGATTCTCAGACGCCAATTGGGCCAGTGATCCATCTAATCGTCATTCTTATACTGATTACGTTTACCTTTTAGGTAGAGCGGCAATCATTTGGAGATCTCAGAAGCAACGAACGATTGCATTATTATCCACCGAGGCTGAATATATTAGTCTCTCGGAAGCTACCAAGGAGGCCATCTATTTGCGAAGCCTATTTCACAAAATTGGAATGGACAAATACGGAAGAATTATTCTCTCTGTTGACAATCTCGGAGCATTATATATAGCATCCAAATTTCTTACTAGGTAGTTGATTCAACGTCGAATCAACTATGTCAATATTGCAGGAATATCGACCTGTTCATGCTCGAACGAAGCATATAAACGTCCGATATCATTTCGTTCGTGAGAAGGTCGCATCGGGCGAATTGGAATTACAACATATGCCCACGCATGACTGCCGATATCCTAACCAAGGCACTACCCCGTGTCTTGCATAAAAGATGTCTAGAAGAGC
Source organism: Cephalotes varians (assembly GCA_037157785.1). Lineage (NCBI taxonomy): Eukaryota > Metazoa > Arthropoda > Insecta > Hymenoptera > Formicidae > Cephalotes > Cephalotes varians. The sequence continues at coordinate 174,381 of JANQDE010000174.1, forward strand.
TGGGACTGTTAACCGCTAACTTGGAAGATGCTTAACGCGTGATTTGAGAGGGTGTGTTAGAACTAACAGATCAAAATCTTTCCGATCACCTCGCGCGTTTTGTATCATGGCGCCATCTCGATTATTGACTTTGCCGATACTCGAGCGTATTTTTATCGAGCGACACTTTATCTTATTCAACTAGAAACAATAGATAGATTGTTCGTGCCTTTAATCATCACACGTGCAGTTTTGTTATATGTGTGTTTGTTTAGCCAATAAAGGTTCACATTATAAATTGCTAAAGGCTCTTTTGTGCTCATTCCCCTGGCCCTCACATAGCAAGGATTCACACGATAAGTTCAACATCATTAATAATTATTAACTATCGATTCATCATTACCAAATTATTACAATTACGAATTGTAATAATTTCACAGCTAACAAATTATTACAAGTGCTTGCCTATGCATTCTTTGATCATTCGATAAGTTAAGCAAACAATATTATAAGAGGAAAGGTTAAAATATCATATTCCATGTTCCAAACGTATACTCACCGAAATAATCGAGATCCTCTTGTAATATTCGATTACTATACTAGCCACTCGATAATGCGTACCCAGTCAGAAATGTAGAGTTGATTCAAAATTGATTTAACATCGATACGGTTAACAACGGATTGAATCGATATAAAGTCGATATTCCTGCAATATTGACATAGTTGATACGAATCAACTACCCAATAAGAAATTTATAATTAATATATTCGCTGGCTACGGTCCATTTAATGTTACAAAGTCCTTCGAAGCATTCTTTGATTAGTCAATTTGTAAAATTCTTTCTTCTGATTAATCAATCAAATGTTTCGAAGCATTAGTAGCACTAAGTGGACCGCACCTTTTATGTTGTGTTTGTAGGATTAATCGTTTGTAAAAAATTGTTGGCCGCGTTTAAAAGAGCGCCATAAACGGCGCTGCTTGTGTGACCAACACGCGCACCTCGAACACTCCTTAAACCCTATCTATAATATACAGTCATGATAGAATTACTTCCACCATGACATGCAGCGAGTCTCGTGGCATGAAATTCACGAAACTTCGATAAGTCTCGTTGGATGATTCGTTCGGGATTGTTCGATGTTCTTTTGCTTTGATCCGGTATAAAATATTGCACCAGTTTCATTTTTCGATGAAGTTTCTGCCGAGAGTAGCGAAAATTTATCTCGTGCTGTCCTGGTAAAAATAACGGACAGAAACAAACAAAAACGGACAGGATTTCTATTCGTTTCTAACTGTAAGCTGTCTGTTCTATCTGCAAATAAAACATACGGAAAGTCCGTATTTGCAACAGTAGATCGTATCGCTTCTATTTGCATCCTGTACGTAATCACATTTCACCTGCATCTGTCCGCAATTACATACAAAAATTCTGCCGGTTTCTATCTGCATTCTATACGCCGCACAGTGGTCTAATTTTATTATTTACGCGGCCACCTACTCCAAAATGCAATGCAAAAAAATTTATAGAACTTATTGTGTAATGTTAGCCATATGTCTGTCCTGCTCGTTCGGATAACAATAAGCGCAATTCGAAGTTACCGAGTCAGTAACGATTCAAGTAATAAGCATACGTTAATAACACGCGTAGTAACGCTTTGTCGTAGCAAGTCGATTGTGTCCAAGCTCTTTTCACGTATTACTACAGTATATTATCGTAAAAATCTTTACTTTATCATGGCTGCTAGTTCTTCAAGTATGTTCTAACCTAATTATTAAGTGTATATAATGTTTCTATAATTTTAAAATTATTTAATTTATAAATTGAAAATAAACATTTCCGTCAAAGTTATACTGACTTTACAAGTAAAGAAAAAAAAAGTACCCTTTGTTTCGAGCCAAAGTTAGCTTATTAATATAATGTATTTATCTACCTAACCAAAAATACCAATTTTGAAGTGCGTAGACCTGCGGAAGTTATATTTTTTTTAATTTTTCATATCAACAGATATCACACTGGGTATAACTTGAATACAGTTATTTGAATTTTTATTAAATGAAAGTCTTCTTTCTCGAGTTACTACTGTTCGAGTAAAAAAGCAATTAATTGATATGATCTCTACCAAGATGCCTAATATTCCGAAGAAGGATATTACAACTAAAATTTCGTTATTTTCGCACAAAATTCTGCTTCATTGGAAAGCAAGTGGAAGAAACAAGAAAAGTTTTTTTAAAAAAAACAAAGAATGGCTTAAAAAAGAAATTTATCAATCAGATGTCCAGATTATACAACAACAATATCGTTTGACACCTACTAGCCGTCACAGAGCTATTAAAGAATTCGACACAGTAAGCACTAGAACAAAAAGAAGGCGTACTAAAAGCTTAGTTGCTAATTATAGTTCTGAAGAACTTGCATTTGCGACCCAAACGAGTTTTATAAAGAAGGGCAAAAGAAATATCGCTCATGTAATACAGAAAGTCACGGTTACAAGTCCTCGTTCGTTGAGAGCGATTAAAAGAACAAATGTTTCGACCAAAATATGAGGTCTTATACTTTCGAAGAGGCATTAGCACTAATTACTGAAGCAAAATTGACAAAATCACAATACATCAAGTTAAAAAAAGGAGCAAAAGAAAGGAATTGTAATATTTATCCTTCTTATGAGAAAATATTACGAGCGAAAAAAGAATGCTATCCTAGAGACATAACAATTACTGAAACTATGGGAGAGGTGAAATTACAAAGTCTCTTGGATCACGTTATCCAACGTTTACTAAGAGTTCAAAATGAAGTAATTGTCAGCGCTGTAAAAAAATATGACATATCGTCACTGGAAATGATTTACAAGTGGGGCTTTGATGGAAGCTCTAGTCATTCGATGTATAAACAAACATTTCTGGACAGTACAGATTCAAYAGATTCAGATTTATTGCTGACGTCAATTGTACCATTAAGAATGATTGCTAAAACTGATTCTTCTGAAAAAATAATGTGGTTGAATCCTCGCTCTTCATCTACTCGATTTTGTATGCCAATAAGATTTCAATTTATAAAAGAAAGACAAGATATTATAATACATGAAAGTGAATATGTAGAAANATGACATATCGTCACTGGAAATGATTTACAAGTGGGGCTTTGATGGAAGCTCTAGTCATTCGATGTATAAACAAACATTTCTGGACAGTACAGATTCAAYAGATTCAGATTTATTGCTGACGTCAATTGTACCATTAAGAATGATTGCTAAAACTGATTCTTCTGAAAAAATAATGTGGTTGAATCCTCGCTCTTCATCTACTCGATTTTGTATGCCAATAAGATTTCAATTTATAAAAGAAAGACAAGATATTATAATACATGAAAGTGAATATGTAGAAAGCCAAATTTCATCACTGTTGCCAACCAATGTAAACATTGACGGCAAGAACATAAGTATTCGACACATCTTGATGAAATGTTAGATGGAAAAATAGCTAACGCTCTAGCCGGGAACTCATCTACACAAAGCTGTTATATTTGCAAAGTTACACCAAAAAATATCAACGACATAGATTCTGTCATAAAAAGGCCTTGTAATATTAACACTTTCCAATATGGATTATCAATTTTACATGCTCATATTCGATTCTTTGAATGTATATTAYATATCTCATACCGATTAAATATAAAAAYTTGGCAGGTACGAGGATCTGAAAACAAGCGAGCATTTGAAGAAAAAAAACATGAAATAATTTCTAAATTTCGARAAGAAACGRGGCTTCTTGTGGATATCATCAAGCAAGGTAGCGGAAGCACTAATGATGGCAACACTGCTAGACGATTTTTTAARRATTCTCAGAAARCAGCACAAATCACTGGTGTTGATAAAAACTTAATATCGCGATTTTCTGTAATTTTACAGGCAATATCTTGTGGTTACAAGCTAAATTCAGAAGCATTTCGAAATTATGCTCACAAAACAGCTAAGTTGTTTGTACAACTTTATAAGTGGTACAAAATGCCAGCTAGTGTCCACAAAATTTTAATTCATGGAGCTGATGTTATTGACACTCTATTGCTTCCCATAGGGCAACTAAGTGAAGAAGCATTAGAGGCTAGACATAAAGAATGTCGCTATTACAGAGAGCATAACACCAGAAAAATCAATCGAAAACAAAATGTTGAAGATCTTTTGCATRCTCTCTTGATATCTTCAGATCCGCTTATATCAAGTTTAAGGCCTTTGCCAAAAAGAAAAACTAATGAATTGCCTCAGGAAGTTATCAAACTGCTTGAAATTCCAGAGTGTTCTCAGGGAAAAATTAAAGATGACGAGATCGAATCTTCAACGAATGAAGAGTCAGACGATTCAGCACACAGCGATTTAGATTTGTAGAGAAAGAAATAATCGGATATAAATTGAGTGAATAAAATTATTTTCTTTTATTCAATTAGTTTCTTACATTTTATATCAAATTCCTCTCAAAACTCGCATAAAATAATTTACATATAATACATACTTCGTTATCCACGCGTCCAATATCGCATGCGTACATTAGACTTACAATAAAACGAAATTTTAAGCTCATTACACCTCAAAACCAGCAATGTCCTCCTAAATAATAAAATTAATATTAAATTAATATTAAATTAATATCGGTTCGGTTGCTTTCTCGGTGCAGCGAGGCCTGTACAATGGCCCGGAATTAGCCTCGGGGACTGAGTACTCTCGGCGGAGATCGAGTATGCTCGATCCCGGTATCTCGGGCAAATGAGAGCGGATTTAGATCTTTCGAGAGCCGAATACGCTCGGCGGAGATCGACTACGCTTGAGCCCGGTATCTCGGAGACGATTCGAAATATCCAAAAGCCGAGTACGCTCGATGGAGACCGAGTACTCTCGGTCCCGAGATCTCTGAAGGATTTCAAGGAAATCGGATTCGGTGCTGGTCGCTAGGTTGTGACTTCTAGGACTGGCTTCCTTTCGTGCGGTTCGACCTGCTTATATACTCGGCCAGCCGCTTACTGCCGTAAATCGTCACGTAGTTAAACATATGATCGTGCTCCTCCTCTATCGGAGATCGGCAAAGAGGGGCGCGTAGTCGGCGGCAATAAGATGGCCGCCGTTCGGATATGTTCGGATATCGCGGACGGTCCCGAACGCGGACTTAGCCGTTGTCGCGGCTACGATTTGACGCGCTTCGTGGCGCGTGGTAACGATGCATCTTCGTCCGAAAAGATGCATCGTTACAGTTTTTCTAGAAGTTTATTATGATATAAAATTATTTAGCACAAACATCCAGCTAAGCTTTAATGCTCCTTCTTTTAAATTGTGTTTATTTATACTACCTATAAATCTTTTTGATTATATTTATTTAAGTTGTCTTAATTAATTGTTAATATCTAATCGAAGAAATAAATTAATTAAATTTTAATTTTATTAGATTATCTAAATTGATTCATTAATTAATTAATTAATTGTGATACCCCCTCTGCACGTCATCCTCCCTCACCGTGACGTCAGCTCTCCGTAACTCACACACACGCCCCCTCCACTCACTAACACATAGTGATTTAGAACCGGTGTAGTATATCTACTCTTACCAAATATTCTATCAGTGCAAATCATTAGAATGAGATGCACTGTTCATTGTTTGCGAATTTGAGTCATTATTTTTATCATTGATTTCGATAAAATCATCATTGTTACTTGATTCTTCGGAGATTTAAATCATCTCTTCCTTATCACTATAATTAAAATGTATATCATGGTCTAATTCTAAATTGACATCCGATTCAAAGAAATTTTGTTATCTCTTTCTTGTTCGCAATTCCAACTCCGTTCTCGAAATTTCTGAATGATCACTATGATCACTCTCGCTATCACTGTTTTCGTCTTTGTCTTTAGAACACTTTCCATAAAAAAAAGAAGGATTCATTTTAGAAGTAGATTATGATCTAAATAAGAAATATAAAAACTGAACAAGTTTATAACTGAATAGTATATCACAACCAAACAAAGCTTATAACACAATCGAGCATCGTCTGTAGCAGAACTGTACAGATATTATAACATCAACCGAATAATGTTTATAACACAAACGAACAATGCTCATAACAAAATCATATAATGTTTATAATCCAACTGAACAATGTTTATAACAACAAAACAAGATTGTCACGTTCAAAAATTTGAAATAATGGAAACACGCCTGCAAGTAATGAACTTCAAAACACTGAAGGTATCAGTGTGCGCACGCACGCACTGATGAATCACTGACATTTGTCTCCCTCCATAGCCGACTAGAAGACTAGGCTGTTTGGAGGGAGAATGCAAAAAATAGCATTGTCACTGTGCAAGTACTACTTCTTAATGCCCTTTACATACGCTATATGTTTATCAAGCACTTTTCTATCTCTCTCTCTATTAGACTCTATTAGAGCGAGAGAAGCACACTCGCTTTACAAACCATGCAATCAAATTCAATAGTGGCATTGTACTTGCGCAGTGACACCGCATTTTTTTGTGTTCCACTACCGAATATGATAGGCCTGTTACTCTAGTTGGCTTTGGTTTCTCTTTCCCCAATGACAATATTTCATATCATGGGACGGGACGACCCATCTGTGAGTCGCTATCAAATTCTTAAAAATACAAATCACAAATGATTTTTCTTGTGTTATCATCGCTAAAAAATACTAAATCTTTCAAAAAACATATCGTTATTTAGGAAATGAAAGACATGGGTCCATCCGCCTCTTCGGAATTATGTCAAATAATCACCCTAGGAACGTGTTAAGATCCTAAACTATTGATTTAAGCAAAAAAAATGTTTTTTATCGAATTATTGAATGTTTCAAAGTGGACTAACCCCTTAAACAGAGGTTAGTCTTGGTTGAAAGATTCTTTCTCTACATCTTCCTTATTCTCCCGAAATTTCGGCCATCCGACTATTATCTTTTTCTATCGCTGGACAACTACATACGAAATCAAAAATTCAGAAGTTAAGAGGAACTAGAAAAGAGAGTGACCAATTTTTTTGCCTGAAGATCGAGATTTCTTTCACAGTATATATAAACTTGTTTTTCGCTGAGAAAAAGTTATAGATTGTGATGGAAATTATTTCAACGAATAAATCGTTTTAACAATATTTTTGCGTATGTTTAAAATTGATGCTTAAAAAACAAGAACTTTATAGAGGGTTTTTTATAAGAGATCTGATAATTTCTGAAATTGGAATTATTGTTTCAGAATATTCTTCGTTAATAACGAATATACTTTTTCAGTCAATGAAACTATTCGTCGATGCATCTTGTCTATATATACCCATAGAAAAAATTTTCGGATCCAATGTTATTACTCTTCAATCTATTATAAAATAGGATTGATATAGTTAAATCATGTGTATTTTTGAAAGAGGAATATTTTACTCTTAAATGAAAAATTCTTATATCTAGAACAAAATAATCTTAATGTTATCCTATTAATTTTTTAATCTAAATCTTTCTGATAAAATTAATAGGATAGCATCAAGATTTTTATAGGGTCTGCAAACATTTTGATGCTTCTAGGAGCCTCTGGGATACCTGCAGTACAGCTTTGACGAACTCGCGATGCTCAAACTTCACATCTCCTATTCCCCTAGAAAAGGGAGATCAGAAGTTTCTGAAGGTTCTGGCCTGGTTTGCGAGGACGACATCCTCTGTAGAAACGCGTGGGAAAGGTCATTCCGTAGAAAAAATTATCACAGAAATTTATGATTATAGCCAGAAAATAAGGCTAGGCTAGGTTATCGTCACAGGAGCTTCACAGGGGACATTGTTCCAGTCCCTCTCATATCGTCATCATATAACAGACTCTCCGAGAAGTTGCCGATAAGCTCCCCGCAAGAATCTGCGATCGTTGAGGGTTTACTCTTTGTTTAAGGTGCTTTTTTGTTTTGGTGGAACCATTGCCACCTTTGTGAACTTGTAGCACCCGATTTTTAATAAATTAAGTTTAATAAAGAAATTGTTAGTATTTTGTTTGTAGTTATTCGTAACAATAATTTTGTTTGTAGTTCCATATATTAAAAAATTATATAAATTTATATATTTATAAAATTATATAAAATTTTGAAAAAATAATCATCACTCAATTTTGAGATAAACAAAAATCGCTTGTATATCTTGATTTAGAATCATTTGTAATGATTTTCGGGTCGTTTGTAATTGAGCTGTTCAAAAATTACAACATTTTTACAATAAACTAAAAATGTTACTTTGCCAATTTTTAAAATATCGTGAATCAGTGTTTCATTATTTAATTTACATTTTAGTTTATTGTAGAAATGTTGTAACTTTTGAACAACTTATTTATAAATGACGAAAAAAATCACTACAAATAACTACAAATGATTTTAAGAAATTACGCCACAAGCTGATTCGCTATATCTTAAAAATTGGCAAAGTTATGTTTTTTAGTTTATTGTAAAAATGTTGTAACTTTTGAATGGCTCAATTACAAACAATTTTGAATCAAAATATAGAATCAAGCAATTTTTGTTTATCTCAAAATCGAGTGACAATCATTTTTTTTTTATTTTAGATTTTTTAATGAAGAACTACAAACAAAATTTTTTAATGAACAACTACAAACGAAATACTAACATTTTCTTTATTAAAAATTTAATTTGTGAAAAGTGCCAAGTTCATAAAGGTACTATTGTCGGGCACGATTTAATGTATCCTAATTTGGAAACTTTCCGAGAAAATTTGGGAATCTGATAGGCATTCCTTTCCTCGTCCTGAGTGTGTTAAATCTCAACTATAAAAAATTACCTTTTTTTAAAAAAAAGGTAAAGAAAAGGCGCCAAGTACAAGCTCTTTTCAAAATCAAAATAGTATAATAATTTTACCTTTCAAAAAAGCTGTCGTATATATACTTTCTACAAAAAAAAAA
>JANQDE010001739.1:0-11022 GCA_037157785.1 Cephalotes varians
ATTGTGGATCTAGCACGGACGCGAACCAAATCAGCCGTTTACCATAGCACCGAAAGTGGATCCGGCTATGTAGTTCCACCAGCTCAAAAATCGATCCAGTTGGCGCTGCTGTACGGCCTAGGAAAAGCGTTCCACCTAAAACGGCGGCGTGGCCCCTCTCAGGTTTCTCTCTGCTAGTACTTATGTAACACAGAGATAGATTTATTCATAAAAACACGAGAAGGACGTAGATTATTGACAAGCGGTGCGTATATTGCAAAACGATAAAAGACAGAACAAGTGCGTTACAATGTACAGAAAGCGGTGCGTGTATTACAAAATGGTAAAGACAAAACGAGTGCGTCAAAAAGCGGTCTTACAGAGACGATAATTAACAGAGCAATGACAAAATCAGCGCGTTATTACAACAAGCGATGTAGATTACAGAAACGATAATTAGCAGAGTAATGACAAAACCAGCGCATTATATTTACAGTGATGTATAGTACAGCGTGGGGTGGCCTCCGTTTGGACACGAATCGATTGGACATGAGCCACTCATAGCGCTTGAACAGTGGAAAGCCTCTAGGCACCGGTCGTTGTGGTTGGTGGTGTTCAATCGAGACGTGGTCAATCGGGATACTCCCTACAGCGTGATAGGGAACAGTGTGTCTTTCCGAATGTCGGTCGCGGTGGTTCGCAGAGCGGCGCCAGGTATCGTGAGCCGGGATCGATGCGTGATCGATGGGCCGGCCCAAATTCTCGGTGCATTGTCGAGAGGCGGGCATACGTTTTTCCGATCGCGGGGATGATCGTAGTTTTCGACGCGTGCGTGGCGCGAGAGATCGCGAGCAGATTTTGAACGGGCGGATGCAGGAGAGTTGCCGAGAACGCTCTACCTCCTGATCTCGTCGAAGACTCGGAGATCGAAGAACGGCTTGAGCGGTCGACTGCCGAGAACGCTCAGCGAAGGCAGAGAATGTTCTATCCCTTGATCTCGTCGAAGGCTCGTTTGCTCTAGGAAACGGGCTTGTGATCGCAGACTTAGCGGTTCGGAATGCTGGTCGGCGAGCGAACAGAAGTCTTTCTTAAAAGATCTTCTTTTTGTACGGTAAAAATCGCGCGTAAAATTCGAAAATTTCCGGCGTTTCTCGGTTTCGTCGCTAATTTTCCCCACGTGGCGCGGATAATGCGGAGCGGGGGTTTCGGCGAGCAAGACGCCGATCGGTGACGTTCATGATTGTTTGGGCGCGATTTCCGTGAGCTTCCGAACGGAGATATATCGAGCTCGGAAGGATGCTTTTTCAGGGTGCATCGTTACACAGTGATAGCGTTAGCCATCTCGCTTCCACTTTTACTCCTGAACGGTACGACCCACACATACTTGCTCAGCACGTCAATGACGGTAAGAAAGATAACCTTTGTTGAAACGTGAGTACGGATGCATCTCGAAGATACCAGTCTGCCATAGGTCATCATATCCTCGAAGTATGACGTCTTCTGGGAAAATTTCTTCTCGATGGAGCGTGCAATTTCTTGACGAGTCGCCGCTTTTCGGCACTGACAACGTTTTCATCGGATTTCATGTTTCGTACACAATTATCAATTGGCTGACACATAATAACGCGCGCGATGAAATTACACTACGATTTATTTCATTTTTTAAACGTGTTATCTGTTGTTAGTTTTGTGTCTGTTTATGTTTTGTCGTTCTTTGTCGTTTATGTCGTATTTTGTATTGTCGTTTTTTTATCGTTCATATTGTCGTTCGTTGCCGTTCATATTGCTGTTTTTGTGTCGTTTTTTAATCGTTTGTTTATCATTTTTTTCTGTCATCCTTCAATAGCCATTCTTTATCTTCCGGTACTAATCGATTGGATAGTCGTCCGTAATCCTAACCCTATCTATAGCCATTCGATAACCGTTCCTAAGTCGTTCGATAACGATCCTGAGCTGTTTGATAGATATTTGTCAGCCGTTCCTGAACTGTCCGTTGTTGATTCAGGAACCGTTCGAAATTATTCGTTAGACATTTGTAACCGTCTCTTCGTCGTTCGTTACCGCTTATTGTTATTCGTTGTTGTTTCTGACTCGGCTTTGATAATCACGCTGAAGCTCGTAGTCTGCAACGCTCGCATGTCCTTCTCGAACGAAGTCAATGTCTCGTTTGATTATTTCTGTTGATTTGTCAAGGTTTTAACGCACTGCTCCGCGTATAATTTATTAACGGCGTCGATCGATATCAGCTTCAGGCTGCGCTAGATGACGAATCTTGCACAATCTCACATCAAAGTCCGTAGCGACACGGCGTTTTTCTGGAAAATTTCTTCTCGCTGAAGCGTGCAACTCTACTAATCGCCGTTTTTTGGTATTTTTCTTCTCTTTGGACATATTCGTTTGCAGTGTATGACATCAATGATGGAGAGATTCAGTGCACTTATCTATTCAGTGCGATGAGTCGTCTTTACTTGCATATTATTTTGGAGCGTGATCATCTTCTCGAGTAGATTCAACTGATCTTTAAAAGTTTGAATGTTCTCTTGCATTTTAGAATAATCTGCCCATTATTTTGGAGAGATGTTATCTTCTTCTCAATTTCATCCTGCCGATCTTTCAAAATTTGCATGCTGTTACACGAATCGTTTGTTGGCGACATTATCATCATCATCTACTGATAGAGCTATGTCGAATCTTGCACAATCTCGCATTGAAGTCTGTAGCGACGCGGCACAGAGTGTTTTCATACACGTAATTTTTCATTATACCGTTTCAACAGTGACATGAATTATCGTCGTTTCTCTGTTCAGATAGCTCAATTTTGCTGATAAACATTTTTCGATGTGGGTGACACCGATTGACTGGTTCGTTTCAACGATACGTGAGTTAATTTATAATAATATCAGCCTCATGAAGTTCCTCGATGATTGACAGTATCTCGTTGTTATACGCGTGATCAGCTTGGCGCGAAGCTTCGAGCAATCACATACGATCCACTAGCTCATTGGGATTGTCTCAATGCACGTAATCGATCGCGTTATCATTTAATGTTATAACGCGCGATAATCTTTTTCCAATCATCGATTTGTCTTTTAAAAACGGTGCAATTACATATCCATACTTGTATCTCCTGTTACTCCGTAAATGAGTGTGCTCGGTGTAATTGCGTTTATGCACGTTTGTAGCCAATAACATGCTTTTATATTTTCGTTTATCGTCTTCCGTATATACATCATAATCGGAAACATTTTTGAAAATAAGCTTGTAAAGACCCGGTGTGCCGGCATATCACACATTTGTCGATAATTATATGATCACTACTGTCTACGTCAAACTTTTTACTACCAAACATCATTATTCTACTTTGTCGAGACCAACGCCGTACACGGTATTTATAATTTTACTAACGTTTCTACTTTCTCGGTCGCTCGGATCTGCTCTCCGGAGTCAGGGTTCGAGAAAGGATGAAACACCAATTTAGTTTCGTAATAAAAAAAAATAAATCCTTTATTTAATAATTGACGTACTTTCGAGACTGTGGTCAACACAGCAAGGGTTTTACAATTATTGAGCGCGATGTCACTCGGGCCGCGTTTAGTTATAATTGATCGCCTGTAGCGGGCGGAGTCGCGATGAGCAGAATGATTGCGGAGTGAAATAAACAGAATACCAAACTTAACTTAATCGCACGGATTGCGTTGAGAACGAGACTTAACCTACGGGCCTTAATTTGAACGCACGTATCGGGTCTGGAACAAACAAAATATTACAACGCGCCGCGAACAAGACTTAGCCTACGGGAAAGCATGGAATGCGGAGTAATGAACGGCAACAAGTATCTTATATTGACTGAAAGTATAACACACAGATCGCATTCGCGACAAGACTTCGTCAGTCTGGAATGCGGCGTAAATGAAAATACCGCTAAGCTGAATTTCTCCGCAATTGTATCGCGCGGAGTGCGTCGCGAACATGGAACGTAATATTTATCTAGAATGATAGCGCAGAACTAAACCTAACTTAAATCTAAATTATTCGGCCGGTGCTGCGATGAAAGTCGACTAGTCGGCGATCACAAGGTACTGCTCGGGCGGTTGACAGCGGAGGATCTAGCGTCCCGGGTTTGTGCTTGCTCTGAGAAGCCCGACGCTGGGTCTGGATCTGTAAGGATGTCACGGTTAGTCGGCCCCGTTGTAGGCCTGGGGATTTATGTCTTGGGCTAACGCGTCCGTCCGGCACCGAAGACCCCCAGTCGAGAACAGGAAGCCGAGGACGCCCAGCGCAGAAAACCGAGAACACCCAGTCAGGGTAGCCGAGAACGCCCGGTCAGGGTAGCCCAGAACACCCAGCCTGGTCAAAGCTCTGAGGACACCCAGATCCGAGTGTCTCTCGTCGCGGTGTTCTATTTATACCCGCAATTTCGCGAGGTATTTTCCCCCACCCTTTGCCAATTCGGAGCCGGCCGCGCCGCACACGGGTACTCCGAAACGCGAAAAGAGAAAGAGATAGAGAGCGAGAAAGCAGGAAGGAAAGAGACCCCGCACGTATATTGGTGTGGTATATAGTATTTACCTTAGTAACGGGCTACCGTTACAATTTCATTCTTTCCACCACCGCTGAGGAAATCTCTGATGTACTCTTGACTCAGCAGACTCAGCGGACCAAATGTTGTAACAACGCTTTTTGACCCTCCGACGTCTGCATCTGATGTTGAACAGACGTCGTGAACGAATCATTCGTGGTTTCAAATACATCTTCGTCCTTTATTGGTTTTGCAGCACGATCGTCGTACGTGGTGTGGACGCTGGTGAATCATCACGTCGTTTGACATATGTCGCATCAATTTATGCGATTTGTTTAACGCGTGATTTACCGAGGTATCTTTTCGTTTCCTCTTTACCTTACTCCGTATCATATCCTTCTGGGCAAACGTTTTGACGTCATCGTCACGCTCGTCTTTTATCGCGCGCATGCTGAAGTTGTCAACAATCTTTTGTAGCGGCTCGATGATCAATTTAAAATGACTCTTGATCGCGATCTTCTTTGATCTTGCCGGCCTTCAAGGCGCGATGTTTTTTACGGATCGACTCGGCCGTTTTTTCAATCTTCCTCACAACCTTCTCACGCTCGCGTATATCTTTGTTCTCAGCTATGTTGATGTTCTTCCAACGTTGGTGTATCAATAACGACTAACTGCATCGCAAACTAGTTAAATCCTGTTCTGTCCGTTAAGCCCGTATCAGACTAGAGATTAAGATTGAGATTGGGTTAGAATTTAATCAATCAGAAGAAAGAAAACCAATCTCAAGTTTAGTGAACTTTGTTTTGATTGATCAAAATCCAATTCAATCTCAATYTTAATCTCTAATCTGATACGGGCTTTAATAAGCGCACTTTCCTTGTCTATCACCAGGAATCCATACTTTTGCTGCCAACAATTGCGGTATAATTCACTGAAATCTACGTATGACATGTCGGTATTCACATGATCATTGTACACGTGCTTCAGGTTGGTACCATCCTGYTTGAACAGGATTAACAGATTCGCGTTGTCTCGTATAAGATGTTTAGATATTCTCGCGTAGGATTGGCAGAGATAAAAACAGTCGACGTGCGAGTATCTGCCTATCAAGAAATATTCTCTCAGTATCTTGCTTATCGCATGCTACAACATCGAAGATTGAATTTGGATACGCCTCGCTCAGTGGAATGACGTTACTGTTATTGGAGAAAGTAGCCGATTTCGTCGATCGATGGCAACAAATTCTCCAAATATTGATATTTCAGCTGTTGCAACGATTTCGAGTATACGTACATGTTTTCGAAACGTACATCGTGCGGACTTTCCAACAAGCTTATGAGAACGTTGGTTTTATCGCAATTCGAAGAAGCTAATCGTTCGAAGCAATTCGAACTGCAAACGATTGCATACTCGATAGAATCGCACCATGCTTACGTTTCTCCGCATTGCCCCTCATTGTCCGTAATCTGTCGTCACAATTTATAACGCGTATCGTTAAAGGTTGTCGTGCGAATCTTATTTTTCTATTAAACGGTGGGGGAAGGATCGAGTGCTATTTATATACGTGCAAAACTGCGAATCGTTCAGTAGCAAAAATGTTTGTTCTATCGCTATCGAGACCCTCCGATATTCT
Source organism: Cephalotes varians (assembly GCA_037157785.1). Lineage (NCBI taxonomy): Eukaryota > Metazoa > Arthropoda > Insecta > Hymenoptera > Formicidae > Cephalotes > Cephalotes varians. The sequence goes on from JANQDE010001739.1 coordinate 6,132, forward strand.
CGATTTAACCGCTGAACAGTTACAGTTATATACCGAAATCTGTTTTGCTTCGAGTGTACGGTCATTACGTTCACTATCTGTGGGACAAGCTTCCGAAACATATAAAGGCGGATTCAGAGATTAAACAGTACCGTCGATGTCTAAAACATTATAATTTACCGTGTCATCAAACACATTTTGACAGCCCAAATGATATGTACTCAAAGAATAGACTTGTCAAAAATATAAAATCCAAGTAATACTATTTTTAATTTTTATACAATAAAGATATACACAAGATATACACAAGATATATAAAGGTATACATTAAATACGTATTTTTATTGAAGAATCTTCCTATTCTAATTCAAATAAAAGTTTTATACTTAAAAATTTTATTTAAATAAAAATATTTTTTAAAAACATTTGGCACTGCTGAAACAAATGAAAAAAATACTAAAAATAATTAATGAAATGTATAATAAAAATAATAATGAAATATTGTATAATTGCTTTTAATTTACAAAGAAATTAAAACTGAAATCCTATACTTAATTATATATATATATATATATATATATGTATATATTAAAGTTCTTTATATATTTAGAAGTTTGAGCAACGCTTAATATTTTCACATAAAAAATGTTCTTATTTAAATAAAATTTTTGAGTACAAAACTTTTATTTGAGTTAGAATAGAAAGATTCTTCAATAGAAATATGTATCTAGTTTTTATATTGTATAAAAATTAAAGATGGTATCACTTAGGTTTTACGAACTTTGYTATTTYCTTTGGATGCACTAACAGGATATTTTGTTTGACTATATCTTAATCTTTTTATAGAAATTATATCCCTTATCATTTTAAAATTGAACTTTATTAGCACATATATTGCATACTACTAGATAGTAGATTAAGATGTATCGTCTATAAAAAGATTAAAGTATCGAATAAAATATCCGTCCCAGAACAGTCCTGCTAAATTTTACATAAAAAAATTATTATATAATATATAATTATTATTATATAATTGTTATAATTATTATTATATAATAATTGTAATATATTATATTTATAATATATAATATGTAATATATTACTATGTAATATAATATATAATATATACTTTAATATATTAATATATGATATATAATTACATAATCATGTTATGTATAATATATAATTTTATTAAACTTATTATATTATCTTATATTAATATTTAGRTGGAGTTCCGAAAGCGACAAGTCTCCGATTGTCGATTGGTATATTACTGTATTTTGGGATGATTACGAATATTATTATGAAAATTGCCGACAAGGTTATTTTCAAGGTCAAAACTTCCAATAAACTCTAAAATTTTCATTTTTTAAACATTATTTTGATAATTATTGACGTAARAAAGAAATGCTTCAAATAAAAGTTGTTACTTTTGAGAAAATACATCTTTTATGTTGTATACATTTTTTGCATAGAACCAATATTTTTTGAAAAAAAAAATGAGATAATGGGAGACAACTCTACTAGTTTAACCTATGTTTTTTCGTTCTTAATCAAACCCGGAGTCAACAAGGATGTGACAAAGAACTGACTCCATTTTTTATTCTTTTTGTTTTTTTAATTTTTAATTTTTAATTTTTTTTTAATTTTAATTTTTAAAAAAATTTTTAATTTTAATTTCAATTTTTTTTTTTAAATGTTATTTTTATACTTATTTTTACTTTTTTTAAAACTAATGGAAATAGATTACATTTTTCTCGAATAACATCTTTTGATGTTACTAAGCAATTGCTTAAAAGGCTCTTGACCCTTTTTGTATACGACGACGCCACACAAATGATCAGCGATGGATTGTTTATGGATCTCTCCGCGAGATAACTGGCGACGCATCCAGCGCCAGGAAGATTCAATATTCTGAGTTTAAGCGCCAGTTTCAAGGTTTACGAAAAATTCGGAATGATTGACTTGTGGTTGTCGCTGAGATGAATCAGAAGGCTTCCACAAATATTTTCTGTTCAGAAATTACGAGGTTTTATGTAACAAGCTATGTACAAAAATTTTTTACAGATGTTTAATTTGATGATATTTATGTAGCCTTGAAAAGGACTGTTTGGAAAAAATTTGTGTAGCCTTGAAAAGGGCTGTTGAAGAGTTGATCCTGAAAGGACCGTTTAATTCTTCTCGCTCCAGAAGATTCTAGGAGTCGTCCTCGTCAATTTGAATCTTGAAGGTGGCGATTCTGGTGGAGTGAAGGACTCTTGTAGATTCGATGATTTCTTCTTGTTGTCCTTGCAAGTCCAAGAATCTTTGCTCTCGGGAAGATGTTGGATACCTCGCGTTATCCTCGTTGGTAGATTCATCTGTGTACCCTTTTCCGAAGAAGGAAGCGAAGATAGAAGAGTCGGGACCTTCCAGGGAGGAGAGATTGGTCTCCAAACTCTCGGGTTTAGGTAATGAAGTACCTCCAACGGCGGATGAGTTTTTCGGACGTCAAGATTCAGGAAAATCAATCTCTGGTCCTGACTGCTCCTGAGTCTCCTCTGAAGCTCTTGAAGAAAAATCTCTCTCGGTTCGTTGGATGACAGGGTTAGGCCGCTTTCGATGCCTCTCAAAAAAAAGGTTACGAATCTCTTGGTGTCAAAACCAAGAGTGCCGTTTTGGTAAAAAGCGAGTCTATTTATACCCGACCAAGTTGAATCTCTCTTGCAAGAAAATATGACATCTGTTGTTTAATTTGTTTAATCTTCAAGGAAGTGAAGGTTGTTGCGAGTGAAGTTGCTGCGCGCGAACTGTCAAGCGCGCGAACTGTCAAGCGCGCATAGCGTAGCGCGTGCAACGATGGCGATACCGCTACAGATTATTTTGTGAACATATCCGTATTGTTCCAAATCGATATAATCTTTCTAACAATCCGTATGGATTTCAGTGCCAGGCGTTATATGTTTTTGTATCAATGCTAGAAGAATATCCTTGTTTTTCTTATTGTCCAGGCAAATTTCAAGTCGATAATTAGCAGGGTGTCCGTGATGAATCATTCCAAGAATCCATAATTCCTCAACAATACGCCCTCGCTCGTATTTCCGATGACCAATCCTACACTCGTCAATTTCGACGACTTCACCAATACCTCCCAACAAATCTTTTTGCTCAAACTGCTTATCAAGTGTAGCCATACAAACTTCTCGATAAAAAGAGAATCTATCGACCACAATCTCACGAGATATCTGCTGCTGATCAACGATATTGATCTCTCAAATCGTTTGTTCAAACGTTATATTAACAGAAAAACAGTTCGTTATAAGAATGCATAGGAGAAATATAGCATCTCTCGAACCATGTATTCTCAACAACAGTTGCATTATGTCGATATTTTCCTTCTTTCATACAAAGAAATTCTCCGCAGGCATGTTTAGATTTTAGCAAATGCATATATTTTTTATGAATTTTGCAGAATCTTTGTGTCGGAATCAAACCTTTCTCCATTTAAGAGTTGAAGAACGATTTTGAAGGATAGACGCTAAGAAAGATTGTACGTCCTATCCATTTTCTACAACGAGAAAAAGAGATCAGAAAAGAACTGTAATTAGACTTTAAATCTTTTTCCTTTTTTCTCCAAAATTAGATTAATAATCTCCAAATGTAGATTATTTTATAAATTAACTCATTGTTTGTACTATACCGACGGAAGTCGGTAGTTTAGTATTTGATAATATATCAGTATTTTTCTATCCAACTATATATTAATCCCTTTCGGTCATGAATGGTACAAATCACCCTTTAAACAACAGTGAGCATCATGTGTTTGCAGCGTTGTATAACAAAATTGTAATACTGTTTATGTATGAAAAATATTTTCGGAAGCTCAACGAAGCTTAGGTAATAAAAAAAACTTTTTTTAATTATAACTGTGATTAAAAAAGTGACGAATAAGAAATACCGGAAAAAGTGCATAAAAGGGGACCTCTAATGATTTTGATCTTGATATATGTTGTCAAGAATACTCTCTCGAGTAACCTCCAAAAAGTTTTAGCCGTCGCTCGTTGTTTACTAATAGTTAGAAATAAAAAAAGTAGGGTGGAACACTCTGCCTCCACGCATACACTTTACAACGCGAAGCGAGGTTTCACATAGGTTTGTAACTTCCCACACAAAGCGAGGTTCAACTGAAATCTAAGTGTTAGGGTTGTGTTAGGGTATTTCTTTCAAATAAAAAAAAAAAAAAAAATGGAGTCAGTACTTTGTTCGGTCTTTGTTGACTTGGCTGAGAACAAAGAAATATAGGCTAGTGAGAAAGTTAGGCTAGTGAGAGATTGTCTTCTCTATTATCTTTTTTTTTCGAAAAATATTAGTTCTATGCAAAAAATGCATAGGACATAAAAGATGTATTTTCTTAAAAGCAATAATTTTTATTTGGAGCATTTCTTTTTTACATTAATATTTATCAAAATAACGTTTAAAAAAGTGAAAATGAAATTTTTTAATTTTTTAAAGTTTTGATCTTGAAAATGACTTTGTCGGCAATTTTCATCATCATGTTCGTAATCAGCGCAAACTACAGTAATATATCAATCTGAAAATAAAATCTGGAGACTTGTCGTTTTCGGAATTTTCCCCCTAATTTTAAAGTATCCAGTTAAGGAGATTCTGAAATTGTCTGTTTTACCGACCAAACGCAATTATTTTTCGTAAGCACTAATCTCTTTATTGATTGATAGAATTATAAATTCTTTTAATCAATTAAAATATAGATAATAACATACAACGTAGTATGCAATTTTATAAGGAAAACGAAAAAAAAATTAAAAAATACATTTTATTACACAGCCACACAAAAAAAAATTGACTTCCAGGCCCAGAGGTCAGACCATGTTTTTTATATGTTTTTTGGGTCGCTGAATAAGAATCTGAAGTC
>JANQDE010000175.1:26865-45667 GCA_037157785.1 Cephalotes varians
TCACATGTCTCATTCTATTTTAAATACTTTAAAAAAATATATTAAACGGGGAAAAGATAAATTGGAAATCCGGTACCAACAGGACGTAGTTTATAAAATAACTTGTAAGGATTGTGAGGCAACTTATATTGGACAGAYTAAGAGRYAAYTCGGAACAAGATTACAGGAACATGTTAARGATATTAACAAAAAGAGTGGAACATTGTCAGTGATTTCCAACCATCGCGTAGAAAATAATCATGAATTGAGGTGATGAATTGAGGTGGGGTAAAGATAGTCGATAAAGAAAGATCATATACCAAACGAATTATATCTGAGATGATACATATTAAAAAACAAGCAAAAGGGTTAAATAAGCAAAGTGATACTGATTTGCTTCCAGAGGCATATTTTCCTCTGATAAAATCACACACATATTTAATTCTGACAGGTAGAATTTCCCACTTAATTTACATTGTCTTCCCTTTCTCCTTTCACTCATTTGAAGGTTTCTCCTAACAGTTAACTTGTTAGCGAATTAAAACATCAAATGTTATCCAGTGTCAAAACAGTCTACATCAAATTTCAATTGTTTTGATCGTGCTTGCCTTTCAAGGTACGTTATCCTGTTAAGAATTTGATTACCTATGTTTCAATATATATAATAATTGCAGTATTTGCGACTGCTTGAATTGGAGACTCAGTCAAGTTTGAATTAATGACATTAAGAACATTGAAGCTAGGATGTGAAGTGAAAGTATACGACTTTCATGGTATGACAGCGCAATTGACATGGTTACTATGGACATTCCATCATTGGAGAGACCGCATAGTGGATGCATAGAAATTTTACAACGCAACTGACATGGTATTAATCAGACAGTAGGATTTTTAGATTTTTAATGCGTAGATAGGAGATAATAAAAGAGATTTAAATAGGAGAGAATAGAAAAACACTGAGGATGACCCGATACAGGTCGAAAGCGTTTTGTTTGTATAAAAATTGAAAATAAATTGTTTTAGCAAATGACATCCAGCTAGGCCTTTAGCCCCTTTTATTTATTGGTTTTGAATGTTAGGTCTATTAGGCCTGTATTGAATAAATTTATATTGTTAATTTTTTTATTGTAAAGTTATTATAAATTTATTATAAATTTATTATATATTTTTTTCATACAAAAATAGAAACATTATTATACGAACATATTATATGTATATAAAATAAATTTTTATTAAAAATATGTAATTGTATACTTATTTTTACTACAAAATATAAACTTAAACATATGTTTACAATGATATTTTATAATGTCCCCATAGTAGCGTGTCGATAGAATCGGGTACTATATCGTTTATCATCGTACGGACTTAGAGCAATTTTCCATTCTGATATCGTATACATCTTGTGTAATTTTGATCTTATGCAAGACTGCGTTCGCGTCATTTCAATTTCGTCTTGCAGGCACCGCGTGTAATCGTCAAACGTTATAGTTCGCGTTACAACATTACTTTTGACACCTTTAATACTTTTTTTCATGTCCTTCTCACCATCGACGCGCAAGGCGTACATCTTTGCCCTAAACCCGACGAATTAAGTCATTATCGCGCCATTGTTCTCGTCTTTCATTAGGCCCGATACTTTTTTATTGAAGAGTGGAATACCGTATGCATTGTCGATCGGATAATTGTATCGAACTTAGCGATATCGTGTTTCATGATATCGTACACGTCGTTGCACTCGATATGATATATAAGACTATCTGTATCGGTATACATAATTTTACATTTTTCATAATATAGAGGTAACATGTACTCGTGATGAAATTCATACAAACACGTCTTGGATATGTCGAGGATGCACATATCCACGTAGATCGGTTTGTCGAATTTCACCTCGAGTTTACGTATTTCTATTGCTACTAGATTTTCTGAAAAGACGCTTCGACTTTCGATGAAAATTTCGATTTTCGATCATTGCCTCCGCACCGTATCTCCCGTCTCAATGTGTCAAGAATCGCACGTCGACGTGATTGCGCACATTCTTTATGGTTTTACCGAATACCGCATTGTTCATTAATTTGTACAAATTTTTCAGAATCATTGTTCGCGCGAGTTCTGAAATCTGTATTTAATTGGATATAATCGCGAAGCCATGGAGATTGCGTGAATTGTATACGCGATGAATCTTTGTTACCGAACCCGAAGACCGTGACGAGTACATTGCTGCAAGTTGCGATAATGAATGATGAACGTAATGCTGTTTATTGTATAACGTGGCGAGGAGCTTGTTTTCCCGTTTACCGGGCGGTTTATCGCGCGTTGGACAAAACGGTAAATCTGCATGCGCGTCGTGAAGATGTTGCGGATACTCTAAATCTACTTCGAGAATATAGTCTGTCGGAGAATCTAATGCTACATCCATAACATTGAAATTAGATATATCGTCGACCCATCGAAAATCGGCAAATGGCAATGGCTGACACATTGCCCATCCGTACAAATTATTGATATCAAAATATATCAGATATGATGATAATTTCGATGGATCGTATGACTCCATGTATTTATTGTTGGCCCGCGTGTACCTGTCGGAACATTGACTTAGGCCGCCGAGTAGGTACCACGTTCAACGAACATGATCCTAAAGAAAATTATGGTAGACCGGGCCACGGGAATATTAGTAGTTCCCCATTGGACTGGTCAACCATAGTTCCCATTATTTTCGAAGCTATTGATCGAAAAACCCTTGATTTTCAAACCTTCTCCTTACTTATATCCCCTTGTAGGTCCAGTCATCATCCTCTAGCGGACAAGCTGTCCCTATAGTAGGCAAATTATCCGGGAATCCTTCAGGGAAAGAGGTCTGCCTGACTCATCATTAAACATACTTGAGGCATCCCTAACRGAGTCAACACACAAACAATATGCGCGCCCCTTGAAGCAATGGTGGTCGTTTTGTTCAGACCAAGGCTTGGACCCCTACCATCCGGACGAAACTGAGGTGATAAAATTTCTGACGAAGAAATTTAAGGAAGGAGCGGCATACGGTTCGCTCAATACGATGAGATCGGCAATCTCACTGATTACTGGGGGCAATTTGGGGCAGAGTAGGAGCATGTCGAGATTTTTCAAAGGTATATTCATGCTCAGACCAGCAAGACCTAAGTATGATTGGACCTGGGACGTGGACATAGCTCTCCGGGAAGTGGAAAGATGGTTTTCACTAGAAGAATTGTCTCTCGAACGGTTAACAGAGCGACTGGTGTTACTACTGGCATTAGGCACCGCGCACAGGACACAAACGTTAGCAGCGATTAAACTATCTAACGTCAAGCGGAGCCCAGAGGGATATGAAATAGAGATCCCAGATCGTATAAAAACATCTCGCCCAGGAATATTCCAGCCTTTGTTAGTATTGCCAGTGTTCTCGGAAAACCCCAAGCTATGCATCGCGTCAACACTTGATGCATATATTAAAACAACAGCACAGTGGAGAGGACAGTTTGAAAACCTTTTTCTAACAACTAAGAAGCCATTCAAAGCAGCAACGCCTACAACGATAAGCAGATGGATCAGGACGGCTATGTCTCGCTGCGGAATAAACGAAAAATTTACAGCACATTCCACGAGATGCGGCGACGTCGGCAGCACTGAAAAAAGGCGTGAAATTAGAAATGATTAAGAAAACTGCCGGGTGGTCAGAAAACTCACAAGTTTTTGCAAAGTATTATAATAGGACTATTGTTCCAACCAAAGAACCTTTTGTCAAATCACTTATGCATAAATAATAGGATTATTATTTCAACCAAAGAACCCTTGGTCAGGGCACCTAGGCGTAAATAATGCTTGGGATGCAATAATTATATTATATCAAACGAAAGGACAAATATTAAGAAAGAAGTTTTATTTTAATTTATGTTTCCTCAACTTATTTTATTCTATGTTGAAAGATTGTTGTTTGTTTGACTAAAGGAAAACGTGTATTAGATATAATACTCTATGGAAAATACATTTACATAGGAGAAATAAAAATTACTTTCTCTGAACCTCTACATGTTATACTCGTTGAGAACGAGACCTAAAGTATAATTGATCGATCAAACGATCTCGAAGAGAGATGTTCGATCGTAATTATATGAAAGGTCTCGTTCGAGACGAGACTCCCACCCAGAAATAATTTTACGCTTCCCAACCCGCGGTAATTTTTATTTTCATAACACGGCAAGCTTTAAACTATACGAAGTAAGGAAGCGTGGAAGGGATGGGAGAAGAAGAAAAATTGTTACYTCTGAAACTTGTGGCGCCACGTGGGCGTGGAAGACGGTACTACATGTTATACTCGTCTCGAACGAGACCTTTCATATAATTACGATCGAACATCTCTCTTCGAGATCGTTTGATCGATCAATTCCTTGAGTTCCTCGCAACAGCGCGGCGGTGCTCGGTCTCGCCTGGAGTGTGCGTCTAACTGAGGCGGTCTTATCCTGCCGCGCGGGCTAATACGACAATCTTCTATAATTAATAACTCATTACCTATTGCGAATTTTGCAAAATGATACAAAATTTTTTTACTCAACTTGACGTGCTTTACCCGTTGACGAAAATTTTTCCGTACATTACCATACATTCTGTATATACAGGGTGTCCCATTTTATTTTTGTCGAAATATCTCGTAAAATATAAAAGACACGGGGAAATGTTTTGAATAAAAGTTTTATTATTTCGAGAAGGACATAAGATGATACCATTGATTTGACCTTGGATGGTGTCGTTCTATATATTCTATAATTAATAAATCGTTAACTATTGCAAATTTTGCAAAATAGTACAAAACTTTTTTACTCAGTTTGACGTGCTCTATCTGCTCACAAAAATTTTTTCGTAAATTACCAGATCCCTCTATATATGACTCCCTCAGCCCTGTGTACCAACTTTACTTACGCGAGTCGGCGAGTTGCAAGCACCTGAAATTATCGAATCTTAATAAGGACTGTACCGATCAAGTTCTAAGGCTCAATCGATAGTTTGAGTTCGAATTACATTATAAAAGTTTTTATAGGTTTTCAGGAAAGGAGAATATAATAAATGCTTGTTAATATCAAAAATTATTAAATTGTTTATTAATTTAATATATGAATTTATTTCCGGCTTCATGCAAATAACTGTGTTTCAAGACCGATGAATATGCGACGCGCAGTTCGCATGAGCAGAAGATGTAAAAATTCACAAATTATAATTGGGCAACAACATCCGCCGCAGTTTGTATTGCAAAACCGACATTTGGCTTCTTTGATATTTGTAAAAGTATTTTTTTTCTTTCTACGTGTCCTAGGAGCGGAAATTACGACGCAAAGTCCGATCTGGAAATTTTTATTAGAAACGTCATTGTCATTGTCGTCGTCGTCTTTTGTACGGTTGCAATTTCCATCGCGAGAGGCGCTAGCGATTGAGACCAAGTATCCACTGTGATGTATGCATACGAGAGTGAGCAAGCAAGAGAACGAAAAGCGAGCGCATTGCTCTTTTTCGCGAGTCCGATTGGCGGATAATTTCGCGGCGAATTTGACAATTGGTGATAGTTCGTTTTGAAATGATATGTGAATAAAAAGTGGTGATAAATAATATTAAAAATTGGGATTGTGTAAGTTTGAAGAAATAAATGACGTGTGGCAAGAAATATCAGTAGAGATTAATATAAGTTATCTTCCGCTAAACACCATCAACACCATTTTGTTTCTTTTAATACAAAATGTAATATTGGTTTTTCTTCAGGAGATTTAGGAAATTATAACAAGAAAATTATTTTCCGCTTTCATTCATAATTACGGACATCGTAATTTGGGAAAAAGGAGTGCTGGATACATTTTGAATTTGATTTTTTATTATAAATATATTTTTTATTATAAATTTATTATAGATTTATTATAGATTTAAAGACGTTTTATTATACAGCGTGTTCTATTTTAAAAGTTGCACCGAAATATTTCTTCAGCAAAACATTTTCAGAAAAAACGTTTTAGACAAAAATTGTTTGGATCATAAGGAATATAAGAGGATATTATTGATTTGACTTTGAGTGGTGTCGTTAAGGTCAAGTCAAGGTCACATTGATTTTTTTTAATGGACCATGTTTTTGATTCCAGAATCTAATAGCTGATAGCAAGAGCTTTTCAAAACATATACTACAATGAAATTCATCTTTATTAAGTATTTTCCGAGTTATATTATAAGACTCGAAAGTTACAGTCGTCAGCACCGGAAATAAAATTTATTAACGTGCTATTTCCAGATTGTTAATTCCGGCTTCTTTGGCAACTTATTTATGATTACTTCTTGACAACGGGGACTTCCGTTTCCGGAGCGAGCGAAAGTAAACGGGTGCATGTAGAAGGTTTTTGTTTAGAGGCAGGGAGTAAGTGCAAGAAGTGGAGAGGGAGTGTGGAGTGCGTGGGAAGAGAGTGAGAGGGACAGGGAGGTGGAGTGAGTGAAGGAAGAGAGTGTGTGAGAGAGTGAGCAGAGGAAAGCGAGGTTAGGAGTTGCGAAGTGAGAAGGGAAGGTAAGAGGAGGGCGGGGAAGGGAGAACGGCGTGCGAGAGCGCGGAGCATAGAAGAAGAATAGGCGAGAGAGGCGGCAAGCGGTGTGGCGTGGTCGACGAGGCGAGCGCGCCCGGCTGGGGAATAAGCGGTAGAGAGAGATAGGCGACGCAAGAGAGGAGAGAGCGGAAAACGGTAAGAGAGTGACGAGAACGGTGAGAAGGACGGGAAGGAAAGATGGAGAGCGGGAAAAAGGAGATTGCGACTGAAGAAAAGGTGATGGGGTTGAAGTGTGGAGGGAGGGGACGTAGTGGGAGTTCAGCGGGAGTGTTAGAGATGTAGAAGAGAAAAAGAGGGTTGGGAGTAGGAGGAGAGGGAGAGGAAGGGGGAGAGGGAGAAGAGGGATTTCAAAGAAGCAAAAAGACGGCGAGATCGCCGGTAGGTGGGGGAGAGATGGAGATGATGGGAGCGATGAAAAGATGGATGGAGGAGATGATGGGAAGGTGGGAGAGAATGGAGGAAAGGTTAGAGAAAAGGATGGAAGAGAAAATGAAGCTGATAATAGGAGAGCTGGAGGGGTTGAAAAGGAGGGAGGAGGAGTGGGGAGAGAGAGGGAGAAGATGGAAAAAAGAGTGGAGGAACTGGAAAAGAAATGGGAGGAGGGGTTTAGGATAGAGGAGAGAGGGGAGAAATTAGGAGAGATACGGCAAAGGGTAGAAAAATTGGAGAAGAACGGGAGTGGAAGAGGAAAGGAAGGAGGAGGAGATAGGGGGCTGGAAAAGAGATTAAGGAAGATGGAAGAGAGATGGGAGTGGAGAGAAAGGAACGAAAGAAGGAGAAGGGTGGTTATAAAGGGGTACAAGATAAGGGGAAAAGAGGTGAGAAGTAAGGTAGAGGACATATTGAAGAAGATAGGAGCGGAGGTGGGAGTAGAAGAAGTGAGGGAGGTAAAAACAGGACGAGAGGAGCAGGGGGGATTTGCAGTTGTAAGCTTCAGGACAGAAGGGGAAAAAAGAGAGGTGATGAAGAAGAAGGGAGGTTTAAGGGGGGAGGGAGTTTGGATAGAGGACGATTTAACGTGGAAGGAAAGGCAGGTGAGGTGGAAAATCAGGGAGATGGTAAAGGAAGAGGAAAGTAAAGGGGCAAAAGTGTGGGTAGGAGAGAATAGGGTAATGATAAACGGAGTGTGGTGGTTTTGGGATGAGGAGGAGGAAGGGTTAAAAGATAAGGGAGGAAGAAAGTGGGGGGACAAGAGGATAATAAGAATGGAGTCGGGGGAAGGGGAGAGGAAGGGCTAGAGGAGGAGGAGGAGGGGTGGGAGGGAGAGAGAGGGAGAGGATGGGGAGAGTAAACAGGAGAGAAAGGGAGGGACAGCAAGAGGAGGGGGAAAGTAAAGGAGTAAAAATAGCGCTCTGAAACGTGGCAGGGCTAGGGAATAAGGATGGGGACTTCTGGAAGGGAATAAAGGATTGGGATGTGATAGTGATGTCGGAAACGTGGTTGGAGAAGAGGGGATAGGAAAGAATAAGAGAGAGGTTGACGAGGGAGTTTAGGTGGGGGGTGCAGTTAGCAGGTAGGAAAAACAAGAAAGGAAGAGCAATAGGAGGAATGGTAATAGGAGTGAGAAACGGGATAGAAGTGATAGAGGAAGTAGAAGAAGGGATCACAGAGGGGATTATAAAAAGAATAATTAAGATCGGAGGGGAAAAATGGAGAATTGTAGGGGTATACGTGAATGGGGATGTAAGAGAAAAGTGGGAGAAGATCAAGGAATAGGTGGAGGACAAGGGAACGGGGATAAGGACGATAGTGGAGGGGGGATTTTAATGCGAGGACGGGGGAGGAAGGAGGTAGGTGGGTGGGAGGAATGGAGCAAGAGGAGGAGAGAGGACGAAGGTCAAAGGATAAGAAAGTTAATAGAGAAGGGAGGTTTATGGTAGAGGCATTGGAGGAAGCAGGATGGTGAATATTTAATGGGGGAGGGAAAGGGGATGAAGAGGGGGAGTGGACGTACGCGGGGGGAGAGGGGAGTCGATGCTGGATTACGTGATGGGGGATGAGGAGGTTTGGCAAAGGGTGAGAGGAATAAAAGTGGAGGAGAGGATCGATTCAGATCACTTTCCGGTGGTAGTAAGGATCGAGGAGGGAGAGGGGAGAGCGAGGAGAAAGGAGGGGGGAGGGGAGAAAGTGGGAGTGGTCACAGGAGGAAAGGAGTTTATTTAGAGAGAAGTTGGAGATGAGATGGGAGGGGAGGGAGGGGGAAATGAGAGTGGGATGGAAGGAAGTAAGGGAGAATATTAAGGGGATTCTGAGGGAGGGTCAGGGAAGGAGCAAAGCGAGAAAGGGGAGGGGATGGGGGATGAGGAGTGCAGGGAGGGTAAGAAGGAGGTGAGAAGGGAGTTGAGGAGGTGGAGGAAGATGGGGGTGAGGGGGAAAAGTACAGAGAAGCAAGAAGGAAGTACAATAAAAGGTGTGAAGAGAAGAAAAGGGAGGAGAGTGAAAGGTGGGTGGAGAAGGCGAGAATAGCGAAGACGGAAGGACAAGTGTGGGAAGTGGTGAACAGGGAAAGGAGGAAAAGAAAGGGGATTAACGGGAAAATAAAGGAAGAGGAGTGGGTGGAATATTTCAAGAGAATATTGGGAGGAGTGGGGGTGAGGGTGGTAAGAGGAATAAGCGGGGATAGAAGGGGGGATGAGGAGGAAGGGATTACGAGGGGGGAGGTGAAGAAGGCCCTGAAGAGGTTGAAGGAGGGAAAAGCGGCGGGAGGGGACGGAATCCCAGGGGAGGTTTGGAAGCATGGGGGTGAGAAGCTGGAAGGGTCTGTGTAGGAAATCTGTAATAGGATATGGAAAGGAGAAGAATGGATAGATGAATGGTGCGAGGGGATAGTGGTGCCGATAAGAAAGCAAGGAGAGGGAGAAAGTGTGGAGGATTACAGGGGGGTTACGCTAATGCCAACGTTATRTAAAGTGTACGCGAWGATTCTGGGGAGGARACTRGAAMGTGAAGTAGAAGARKGAGGYATGATACCGCAGAACCAGACGGGATTCAGAAGGGGGATGGGAACGATCGATAATATATACGTACTAAATTATCTGGTTAACAGACAGATACATAAAGATAGGGGTAAATTGATAACGTTTTTTGTGGACCTGAGGGCGGCCTTTGATTGGTGGACAGGGAAGTGCTGGGGAAAGTGTTTCGAAAAGCGTAGAATTATAAATCTGTAACTCAGATTTCCCTTTTTCAAAAGGATCTTTCTTTGCTGTACAAATAACGCAAGTTCTACACCAATCTTCAATATCCTGTTTCAAAGTTGCGCATTTTCGAATTCTATCTAAGGTTTTATTCCGAAATGTCCGCCTGAAGAAGAATCATAGGATCTTCTAAAATTTGTTTGACTCTTTCTCTAGAAACTATAATCTGAAAAACGTGACTTTTTAAATAAGGAGTTTCCCATCTCCTATAAAGAATGCCATTTTTGATAATGAGAGACTCCCAATGAAACCAATAAATTTTTGCAGATTCGTCCCCTGAAACAATTTCCTGCCAGTCTGGACATTGATTTCCCTGCTTTCCTAAAAAGAAGACTTCCTTAATATCAAGTCTTTCAACTGCTCCTGTCTCCAAGCTATCTGTTCTAAATTAAAAATAATTCGTCCGATAATCTCTCTTTTTTTTAACTCTTGTTTACTGCAATAATTACAATTATTCCCCTCACAAGGTCGTCTGGATAAACATCCGCATTAGAACGTAAACTTCCTTTCCGATAAATTATTTCGAAGACATATTGTTGTATCTGCTCTAACCACCGAGCTAATTGACTTTCCAAATTTCTAAAAGACATCAACTATTTAAGAGAAGTATGATCAGTTCTAATTACAAACTTTCTCTCATAAAGATAAATATGGAAGAACTTAGTTGAATTAATCAATCAGCAAGACATTTCCTGACGCAACAATTCTTTCTGTCTTCAAAAACACCTAAAATGAAACCAAGTTTTTGATAGCGCGGACTAGCTCATGGTTCATAGTCAAGGATCAAAAGCGGTCGTAAAAAAGAAAGAATCAGACTAGTAATCACATAACACAGAAATAGATTTATTCGTAAAAAAAGACGTGAGAAGGATGTAGATTAATGACAATCGGTGCATATATTACAGAACGATATATGACAAAAACTGACGCGTTATAATTAACGCACAGCAAGCTGTGCGTATATATTACAGAACGATAAGTGACAAAACGAGTGCGTGACAATTTATAGAAAGCGTATATTACAAGAATGACAATTCAGGCGCATGCGTGGCGCGAAAGATCGCGAGCGCGAGGCGCGTAACCCGTAGGTTTTGAACGGGTGTGGATGCAGGAGAACAGCTGCCGAGAATGCTCGGCGGTGGCTGAGAATGCTCAAACCCCCTAGTTTTTGCCGTGTCTCTGGAGGCTAGGAACGGCATGAGCAGTCGACTGCAGAGAACGCTCGGTGGAGGCAGAGAACGCTCTACCTCCTGGTCGCGTTGAAGGCTCAGAGATCTAGGAGAGCAGCGAGTAAGCTTCCGAGAACGCTAGGCAGAGACCGAGAACACCGCTCCTCTCCCTCTTGATTCTTGCTTGACTCGTTTGCTCTAGGAAACGGAGTAGGCTCGGAATCACAGATTCAGCGGTTCGAGATGCTGGCCGGCGAGCGAAGTGAAGTTTTCCTCGAAATCGTCTTTTTATACGGAAAAAATCCTATGTTTGAGAATCTCCGGGATCTCTTGGTTTCGTCCGTCGTTTGTCTTCCCCACGCGGTGCGGGTAATGCGGAGCTGGGTTTCGGCGAGCGAGATGCTGATCGGCGGCGTTCGTGGTTTCCGTGAGCTTCTGAATGACAGAGATATAGCGAGCTAGGAACGATGCTCTTTCTGGGTGCATCGTTATGCACCTTACTATAATAAACTATTACTTTCTATTTTCCTTCCTGAATTTGAGACAGAACTGCCACGACCATTGCCATGATTCGACGCATCAATGTCTGTCAAAAAGAATGACCAATCTTCCTTTAGAAAGGTAAGAACGGGAGATGAAATTAAACGTTTTTTGAACTCCTTAAATGCTACATCACATAGCTCCATTCAAATTTATAGATGTTTTCTGTCAAAGAAAATAATGGCTTTGCTATCAAGGAGAAGTCTTTCACGAATTTCCTATAATAGGAGCAGGATCCCAAAGAACTTCGAACTTGCTTCTTAGTGTAAGGAACTGGCCAATCTCTGACAGAAAAAATATTTTCTTCGTCTAGAACTCCTCTTTCCGAAACTACATGACATAAGTATTTTATTTCCTTTTTCAAAAAAGAATGTGTTTGGGGATTAAGCTTCAAATTAGCGGATCTCAACCGCAAGAAAACTGTCTCAAACGTTCCAGTATGCCTTCATAGTCTTCGCTGAAAATTATGATATCTTCTAAATAAATCAATCAAGTTTCATTTAACAACTGATGTAACACCTCCATCAGTCGCTCGAATGTGGCAGGAACAATACAAAGAAATAGGACATAACAGTAAACCACAACCCTTTATCAATTGAAAATGCCGTTTTATTTTTATTTTCAGGACGAATTTTCACTTGCCAATAACCACTTTTGAGATCTAGAGAAGAAAATCAAGATTTACCAGCTAATCGATCGAGCATATCATCTATCCGCGGAATAGGATAAAAATCTTTTTTAGTAATAGCATTCAATTTCCTAAAATCTACGCGCAATCTAATTGAACAAAATCTAATCTTTCTTTTTAAACAACACCACAGGGGAGATCCAAGGACTACACGATTCTTCTATCGCTCCCTGTTGTCTCATTTCTTCAATAATTTTATCTACTTCCTTCCGCAAATGAAAAGGTATGCGACGAAGAGCTTGTTTGATCGGATTGGAATCTTCTATCTTAATAATGTATTCCCCTACCTTACAATTCCCAGCTATAATTTCTTCAGAGAATACATCCTGAAATTCAGTCAGAAAGTTAGCAAACCGTTTCTTTTCTCTCCTCATTTAAATCGCGTTTCCCTCTCGAAAAGTTTCTTCAAAAATTGTGAAACTCTATTAGCCTCTCTCATTATCCGAGACCAAATAGAGTCCTCCTCCTTTCTCTGAGAAGAAATACCAAAAAATGAGGCTAAAGTTTCTTTCAAATTCATTGCTGAAAGAAAATCATTCCCCAATAAATCATCCTTCATATTGACGACATAAATCGGAAGCTTCATCGACAATTCTCTTACTTCTATTAAAACTCTAACTTTAAACTTTATCGGAACTCGTTTATCAATAAGATATTTAAGGTTAGTAGTATATGGACTGTTATGGGGTGTCAAACAAACCCCCTCCATGCGGCCACTGGCGTCAGAGGCGTGGCCTAGACGTGGAAATGGAGCGCTCTGATTGGTGGAGAGGGTAATTAGGTCATTAAATGGCGCGTTCTGATTGGCTGCCCCGTAGCTGCCCGGCGTTCTGATTGGCTGCCCCATAGCTGCCAGGGCTCTGATTGACTTGTCCTGTAGCTGTCGGAGAGCTAATTGAGCGGAGGGGGTAGCAACCCGGGGATGGTAAAAATGGCGGGGGTCTGACAAAATGGCGAGTAAGAGCCCGACGACAAGTCCGAGCGTGGTATTTCGCTGGGAGGGTAAGAGAAAATCGTGCCTGTCTCGACATGTTTTACGACCATACCTTTTCACATGCTTATTCAGCTGTTTTAGAAGGCATATTATTTATAATGGCGATTGTTCGAGAATAAAAACAAAATAATAAGTTCTTTATTTTAAAGAGTAAAAATGTGCAATAGCTAAGTCAGATATGATGAGAGGAATCGAGGATGGGTAATAGAAATAGACGAGAGTTACAGATACAAAAAAATGTTTATTGATAAAAATAAAATTACATAAAAATCGGCTTTTCGAATGAAGTTTCTTTCATGTCTTGCTTTTAAAAGTACACRATTGAACGTGACAGCATACAATGTGAGATTTTACATATTCGTTTTTACTGGGAAGGAAAATTTTACGAAATAATTTTATAATCAGATGGTCGTTGCGCTCGTAATTATTGTCAAACAAATTAAGAAACTTATTAAGATTATAATCGTTACACATAAAATATAAAAATACACAACAGTATTGTTCAACATCCGCGCATGGGCGAGTAATACGCCGGGACTTATTTTTGCTCTTTTTACGATCAAGCTGGCGTCTAGAATGCGTATTTTCGAAGTCTATTTAGTCTCCATAAGGCAAAACGAATCTTTTGAGCGTACGAGCCTCATTCTAACTTCCACTCCATTAATTAAGAATTTATCCTGATTGAAAATGTCACAATGAAGATGCCCCATGAAATCTAACGCGCGTTCTTCATGAATGTAGCGCGCGCGTCTTACGAGAGCCTGATTGGGAGTCCGAGTCCAGCGTTTCGTCCATGAAATCGGGAATATCTGCGTCCCACAAGCAAGAGGTCAGATGGGAAGTTTTTGCGGGTGAAGCATAACTTAATAACGTCTCTATGTACGCTCGGTATGCGTAAGTGTTGTTTGGAGGCGACACGAGCTTTTTATTGAAATATACGTCGATTTGATTGAACATAGAATGTAGTAAATGATTTACAGGGCCTAATTTGATCACGTTGGCGGGGGTAACTGACGCGACTCCTGGTATGGGAAGAGTTTTACGCGTATGCGAAGACTCAGCATGGTGTGCGTGAGATCTAGTCTTCCCCGTGACTGGATATAACGAATTCTATGGAAGCGTCGTCCGCGAGCGATGTTACGGATTTGTAATAAATCCATTGCGAGCTCTCGATGCTTGTCTGAGTAGGCGGTAAAGAAAAGAGATCGAGTTCGCTTTTTAAATTCGCTCGAGTGGGTGTGGAGAAATGACATTTTCACCCCTCTTTGCACAGCGAATTTGTAGTTCGCGCGTCGATTAAGAGAATATGTCGGATACGCTGCGTTTCTTGGTTCTACAACGCTTCGTTGGCTTTTTGGTTTTTTTTCGGCCTACTGTTTGAATTTTCTTCTTCTTYTTTGTCTTCGTTGATTTTTTACTTTTCCTCCGCACACTATTTTTTGATGATTTTCTTTTGTCTGATCGTCGGCGTTTACGAAGCAACGATGTCTTCGTCGCGATGCGAGTGTCGAGGTTGCCGAGAGGAAACTGAAGCCTCGGCGTTTTCGCGGACCCCCTCATCAGGCTACTTATCTTCTCTTCGGCTTTTCTTTTGAGATTTCCGCACGATTCCCTGAATCGGGTTTTCATCGCTTATTTCAACGGAATATTGTTTTCGACATCTTCTATCACGTTAATTCCTGCGTGTTAAGCCTCTTTACCAATCGCGTGCACTCCTTTACCTAGATAAGGTAATATTTTCTTGAATAATCCTCCGAGAAAACTGCCAATTCCATGTCCACGTTGATAGGGCGAACCAACGAAAACTCGTGGTATCCCTACTGCCTTCACTCAACGTCGTTTAATACTTGTCGTATTCCATCGTGAAATTAAGTTTCTCACTTATCGTCACCTATCGTTTAGCTTCTGTCTTTTGCATATTCTCGAATGTTATTGAACATCTAAAGTGCAATGTCACCGTCAGCGTTCCGGATTCGAATGATATTCTTTTTCCAAGCTGGTCTCTTATATCTATTTCAATTCTGCGAAAATTCGTTTTCTGCAATGGAATATAATGCGGAGGAGAGAAATGTTTCACCAAATTCGTTCCGTACGAGTAATTATGTCCAGCTACCGAGACCGGCACTATGCRGAGTAGAGGAGTTCGCGCATCGCCGGTTATTTAAGACGCACAAATATCACAATAAACGAACAATTTATCGGGAATACCGCGCCACAAACTATAAGGATCTCTACTCCAGAAAGATACAACTCGCGTTTGCGGGGTGGAGAGAAAGCCTAGTTTAATAAACCCATAGTGGCTCTACCCAGGCATATTTACTGAGTACGTTGATAATTACCAGTAAATAAGAATAACCGTCGTTGTAATTTTTGATATTTCGGAGCTCGATCAAATCCGCCTCCCATACATCGTCCACATTCGTCACACTGTAATGCAATCGTGGAAACGCGAGGGACGATGCAGCGTGTACGCGTCTTGCGATTCGAGCCAATGAACGATCTCGTTAAGTGAAAAATTCGGTTTAGCGGCACGCGTCAGAGCTACTGCCGAATAACCTGCATAATGTGATGGATTGTAATATAATCTTTCAAGTTCCATCGTCATCGCTTACTCCAATTTACTCCAATCGAGTAGACGTCTTTTTCTCGCCGGCAGTGAATCTACGTTTTTCATGAAAGTTATAGGGGTGCCACGAAAGTAAGGAGTTAAAAACAGCGAACAATCTCTGACTTTTTCCTCATGTTCACGAATTTTACGTTTTTCCACTCCATTTTTTCTCTTTGACGCTCTCGACGATCGACCTTTCGTTACAATCGGTGTGGAACTGACGGAAGATTGGTCGAATTTCTTGATAGTTGAGGAGGAAGAATCAGTAATGGTTAATAATTCTCTATTCCCCACTAATACAGAGGGGATATTTAAGGCACGAATCGAGCGAACTGAGCTCTGCCTGCTGCTTTCGTGGTTTTTCTCTCGCGCATCGCGTCATTTATTAGATCTGCGATATTCGAATCTTTCACGTTACTATCCGACTATGGTTACCGTCTATAGTTACAATTCCATCGTCGTTCGAGCCAATTCTAGTTGGTGTCGCTTTATCGAGCAAATGTTTCATCAACAAGCGTGCTCGGGCACGATAAGATTTCGGTACGGATTCGAGTATTCTTCCGATGGTTTTCAGCAAGCGCTTGTGCTCTTTCGCTGTATTGTCATTTCTCATTATAATACTAGAGTATGAAAATTTGACGGGCGATTCTCGCGAAAGATCACGAAAAATGTCAGCGTCAAGCGTCGTCTCACCGGCAGCGGCGATACCTCGCGTATCGATGTTCTCATTTTCGTCTTCGACATGTACGTCATTTCGTCTTTGCGTCTCTTGGATAAAGTGAAGATATCGCCAGAGTACCTCTCTATACATTTTCCATTTCTCATTCTCGTCACGCGGCACGGATGAATTGAGAATGCGACTCATTTCTGTGTCGAGTCGAGATAAAGGAGTTCCAGGTATTTGCACGGAACTATTAGCGCTTTCGACATTCTCCGACGGCAATGCGTTTTCCTTCGATTCGGCGGTAATTGAACGCTGATGTAACTGTTGCTGCATTCTCTCAAGATTTTCCGTAGAAATTAAAACCATCTTTTTTGCTATTTCCATAATGCTTTATTTTCACGATTTTGATCCGTCGATAATTTGCGATAACAAGATCGATAATATAAGGTAGGAATTCGCCTCGTTGCATCAATAGCTTTCTTTTATCCTTCCAATTACCACGTTTTACCGCGATGCGACGCAGAGTCGTTTTGTATTTGCTAAGTCGATTTTTTTCACGTCGTTCGAGCGGAACGTTGCGTATTAAGCCTTGAGCGTATTAAAAACGTATTCACGAATACAACGAATGAATTTTTCGTCCGCGGTTCGAAGAAAAACCGCGCGTTGATTTTTGTTCAGATGACACAACGCTTCGAGAAGACAAGCGTTTCTCCTCCCAATCGAGTGTCTAGCGATTTTTGTCGCTCCGTCCGTTTTTTCATTATTCTCCCTCATCGCGAGAGAATCGTGCAACTGGCTCGCGCGTACGCCGAGACGCTTCTTTTATATGTATCCGCTGGAAAATGATTTGCATGGCACGTAAATGTAATGCGTCGTCGGAAAAGATGCACGTTCGAAATTGATATCCGGAATCGATTGTTTCAAATCGAGCAATAAATATCCGTGAGGCCTCGATGTAGTATCGTAATATGCCTCTTCTAGGAACTTTGGATCGCCGGGATCTATCGCGCCAAATGTCGAATTTGTGCACGATCGCGAGGATTTTTAAAAACTACTATGTAATTTGCGTCGAGAGATATGTCGCGTTGCCCGCGTCCCTGATGAAAGAGATTTTGTGAGATAAGAATGATACTGAGATTCTTATGATGACTGCCTTTGGTAAATAGATCTACGATCACCTCGCTCGACGACGATTTCTTCATAAGATCGTCGATTATGACTAATTTCGGGGAAAGTGGATCGGACGAATAATCTTCCAGACGTGGTAATCCCTCACGAGATTCGATTATATTCTTCTTTTTTGTCACTCCGGCAAAGTCTTGCATTACTTTTTCCCCTCCTTCTTCTCCGCCTCCTCTTTCTTCCTTCTCTTTTACGACGCAAGCGTCATATTGCAATTGGCGATAAGCGTCTTGCCACTCCGCGAACTAATAGAACAAAATTCTCTCGAAACGCGCGTCAAGATTAATATAATATAATAACGAAGAAAAGTTTTACGAAGATCGTCTTCCCGCAACCGGTGGGTCCGCATACGATCGATGTCCAGGGATGTTTCCAGCGCACGTCCATTTTGCGAAATGACCAATTCGATTTCCTTGTGCGACTTCAAAAAGTAAAAAAGAAAAATGGCGCTTTATGTCAATAATTCGCGGCGCAAAGTTAAGTTTAAGCTGTGGAAAATAAGCTCATCAATGCGGCGGCGGCGGCGGCGGCGGCAGGGGCTCGCGTGGCACGCTCGCGTCAGCGTACACCCGCGTGTACTAGCCGACAAACAGCACCGCGGCAGACGAACAGCTGATTGTCGTCGCGCTGCGCGCATAAGCTTATCTACCGCGCACAGAGGGCATCGGTACTAACGAACTCGATACACGATGCCCCCCTTTGAAGCTGAGAAAAGGAAAGGGAATTATACAATAAAATCTCTGAAATATTTTAAGTATAAAATGTTTTATTTATATTCGTTGCTTGATTTTTGAAAAAAGAGGAAAATGAGCTTTTAATTCGTTTTTATATTTAAGCACATCACACACAAATATTTATACAAATTTATATCATAAAAATGTTTTACAAACATTTTTATGTACACAGTTTAATAAATCTAACGCTAACATATATACAGATAACAATTATATTTTAGCAATTTAAAACACGGCCAAATACGGTCAAAGCTAGGTGTCAGTGCTCAATAATAATTCTATATTTTATTTAAATTAAACTATAATCTAGTATATTCAAACTACGCGCCGAACACCGCCGGTCATATAACGCAGTTCTAAACTAGAATAGAAATAAAGTCACAAATGAATATGATCGTCAAATTAATGCAAGATGTTAATAAGCATTTTTTAAAACTGTAAAGAACTTATTGCG
>JANQDE010000175.1:57384-72665 GCA_037157785.1 Cephalotes varians
ATAGTGTGAAATAATAATATTTAATCACCGACCATCGCGACGCGAGTATAGGCGCGGTGGGGCAAGACGTGGCAGCGGCGATGCGAGCAGCGGCACGCTGTCCTTCCCCCCCGCGCACCGGCAGGCGGCAGCTAATACTTCATAGCAGTGGGCCGTGCTATAGTTCGGGCGGCTCAGAGCTCCTCTCGGCGCGCATCTATTCGTTCAATTAAAGTAATTAATATTTCGGCTATTCTTGCGAATTTCGCGAAATGGTATAGAACTTTTTCGTTTATCTCAATCCCTTCTACCTAGTCCTTAGCATTTTTATACTTCGCTTTCAGACACCCTGTATATGTATATAATAAACAGATTATTTCTAGAGAACAAATTTCTCTATTATTTGTAAAATTATCATATTGAATTAAATAAATCCTAGATGTAGTAGAAATGGTTCTCGATTTTTTTTTAGTTAAGGAATAACGATCTCGCCCTTCTTTTCCTTGCCCTCAGAGATCGCACGTGATCCAGTCCCGAGTTAAAGGGATTAAGTTCCTTGACTCGAATTAAGACCGATGATCGCACTGCTCTCGGAAAAAGGCATTATAGCGTCCTTTCGGGACGTTGAGCCATAAAGATGCATTCGACTCGCAGCACGCGCCACTGTGCGTATGCCTGCGAGATAACGGTTACTGAATACGTCCATACCTTCTCCTTTTCTTTCCTTCCAATTTATATAAACAAAACCTTCGAGATTTGGACGTAACAGTAACGTCAATCCTGTATCAAACTTTAGTTTACGGACTGGAATGTATTATCTATCGTTCCTAGCTCGTAAAGAATTCGAATGGACGATATTTCCAGCATGTTCGAGGATAAGAGAAATTATCAAACCGACTACAGGATATCTATTGAGAAATTCACGGATATTTCTATTTCCTGTAGAAACGTTTTAAGTTCAATAAGATAATTTGACCGTTATTTGTAAAAAAATTTTTTTTATCCACTCAAATACATTTTCTATTTTTCTTTTCTCGAACATTTTTTTTATTACCTTGATATAAGGTAAGATAAGTCAGGTTTTTCAAAAAGTTTCCATTTTAGAGATATTTTTATATTTTATTATTTGCATCATATAATCTGAGTTAAAATTTTTTAGGTAATATTCTTCTCACGTAAATTTTTAATTGGACGTGCTCCCTTTATTATTAAATTCAAATATTTTGCTGTATGCTTTAAATAAAATTTTTAGTTTATTACTTTTATCTTCTTTGCATTTTTTAAATTCCTATGACGCTATATGTGCAAGAATAATTCTAGAAAAATCTAGATTTTTCCTATTTTGTACGCGCAGATAGACACATTTTTTATATTGTTAAAACAGAGTCAACGATGCTACAGCCAAGAACTTAGGTTCATTCGAGTCTTGTTATTCGAAGTTTCAACTTCACGAGCAGGCAAAATTGTAGTTCTCTAGTTTTCACCCAGTGTCTTTTGAATATAAGCATCGTTTCAATACTACGGTGAAGTGAGAACAATGGTCAGCCATAAAGACGCTAATAATTCTAAAAAGCGAGTGTACGATATTCCCAATAATTCCAAAATGTGTAACGAAGAAGGAAGAAATGAACGATTTCATATGTTGTTATCGACAACGTATGGTCTTAACAACTTTCATACAAAGAGATTACATGAGGGATTGCAAACAACAAATGAGGGAGTCTTCAAGCCGTTAGTAAAATTAAGTGGAAACAATGCAAACGGAATTTATTTCGATGCAGACTCGTGGCAGAAATTTCTACATAACATGGAACTCATGAGCGAGTATTTAGGTGGAGATAAGCTAAAGCCGAATCATCATAAAAAATATCTACATCAGCTTTACCACAGCCTATGGAGCGAGATCGATATTGGTGACGTATAAAGAAAACGAGGAGAAACACTCTATGGAAAATATCATCGGCGAGCTTCGAAGAAACAAGGAGACGGCCGATTTATCGCCAGCATCGAAGAAACGAAAAACTTACGTTGTGGCAGTTGTAAAGCGGGAAATTACTTTTCAAGGATTGGAAAACGTTATAAGATGCGTCGACGCTCATTTAAAACATTTAAATTTTTAGCGGCTAACGTTAATGAGTGCACGCAATATCTAATTAAAGAAATCGAATTAAAACTTTCTAGAAGTTACGTAGATTGTGATATTATAAAATTAATACTTAAAGGAAATTACGACGAAATCGAGCGCAATGTACGTACATAAATTAACGATTTGACTTTTCTAGACATGCATTTTAATATAATATTTTTGGAATTAACTTTAACGAAATCCTTCATATAATTCTGTCGAACCGAGAATCGTAACTTTTGCGTTTCTCTACAATTTTTTTACTTTTACGCATATAAATTGTACTTTTCTATGGAGAAAAATTTGCGACAATAAATTCTATTTTTTGTAACTCTCGTTTATTTCTCATCCCATCTGCAATATCGTCTATTCTCTCGCATTTCAGGGTTTAGCTATTGTATACTATTACTTTTTAAATAAAAAATTATTATACCAAAATTTATTTTTAGCGATTGTTCTGGAACATTCACCGATATGAATAATATGAGATCTATTTTTTGTTACTGCATTAAAAACTTTCTATTTTGCCTTCACTAAACTTTAAATATATAACAATTTTATTTTGCAAAAGTGCAAAAAGTGTACACTAGCTCAGCGACAAAAATAGACCAACGGTTTCTAAAACAGCTGAATAAGCACAGTGAAAAGGTACAGTTGTAAAATGTCGAGACAGGCACGATTTTTTCTTACACCCTCCCAGCAAAATACCGCGTTTGGACCTGTCGCCGGTCCCTTACTCGCCATTTTGTCGGATCCCCGCCATTTTTACCATCCGCTACCCCCTCCGCTCAATTAGCTCGCCGACAGCTACGAGGGCAGCCAATCAGAACGCGCCATTTAATGACCTAATTACCCCCTTCACCAATCAGAACGCTCCATTTCATCTAGGCCACGCCTCTGGTGCCAGTGGCCGCATGGAGGAGGTTTGTTTTGACGCCCCATAGCTGCCCATATACTACTAAGATTGAATCTACTACTATGAATATACTACTAAGATTGAACGATCTGTTACGAGAAACTTGCTGTTTCGAGAACTCTAATAGCTCTTCTTTAATCAATGTCACATTTGAGCCCGTATCAATTTTAAAAGTACAACTCTTTTTATTAATTCTTCCTTTAATATAAAACATTTTTCCTTTAGGAAGGAAGGTGTTTTTTTTCTAATTTCATTTTTACCTTTACTTAAACTAAACCTAATTAATTTTAATGGAACTTTTTGCTCTCCTGCTGAACTCGCCCCAACCAGTTCGACTAATCCAAGTTTTCCTTATTAATTAAAGAAGGACATTCCGTCCAGACAAATCTCTGTTCGCCACACTGTCAGCACTCCTTTTTAGATAAAACTATTTTAATACTACTTTTTATATAAAATTTTTTCCTTTTTGAAATCTATTAAATTCCGCTCCAGTTTTATCTTTCCAGTTTTATTTTCAGCATTAAGAGAATTTTCGTAATTCTTATTAATGAATTTATTTTTCCCTTTCTTTTTACAAAAATTTCTTTCTTCGTTTCTTTTAATGAAATTATTTCTTTGTATTGACTTTATCGCCATGGCTCTTTCTAAAGCCGACTTTAATGTAAAATAACTCCTTCTAATTAAAGAGTAGGCTTTATAAAACCGTCCGATAATGCGGCAATAAACAGCGCGCAAGCTATTTTATCCCGAACCTCCTTAGTACATTTAATATATACCATTCGCTCAATATCCGAGCCGAGATAAGTCAAATCTTCAAAAGATTTGTGTCTCCGTTTCGTGAATTGAATATAATACGTCTGAGCTAAATGTCCTTCCCCCTAATGTAATTCCAACCTCGATTTTCATTCCTCAAATTTTAAATACTCTATCTCGAAAATTCCATCGAGAACCGCACGCGCTTTACCCCTCAAGCTCGACGCTAATGCGACTGTCTTTACCGAATCGGGTCAGACATTTATCCGAGCAATTAAATTAAATTGCGTTAAAAACTTACGCAAGGGAACGCTCCCGTTCAAAAATGTCAGGCTTAAATTTAAATCCTACGTTCGCAGAGCCTGTACCCGTCACGCAGGTCTCAATTCACGACGCGAAGTTAATTCCGAATGCGCGCGTTTCATCTCATGTTACGGGAATACTATTTGTGGCGTCTCGTTAGTATCGTAACGAGGTCTGCCTAGCGTATTCTAGAAATCCGACGAAAGATGTAACTCTCAGATCTTCGTGTAACAATAATTTATTAAGTTCAAATTATATGCATATACAGTAACTATTGTATGTACAACTCAATAGTAAGTGATATTCTTTCTGTACAACTCAATAGTAAGTGATATTCTTTCTGTTTCCCTAAGAAGGGCCGATAGTGTAAGGTGTCAGCGGCACGGCGGCGCCACTTGCCGAGCGAACCGGCAAGCCGCGCGCTCTAGCGCGCGACATGCGAAAAATCGGCAGCGAATCGGGAAAACCACGTGTGTGTATGCGTGTCGGAGCGACCGGCTTTTTGGAGAGGAAAGAGACTCGCCTGCGGAACGGCAGATCGGATGGACGGATGTTAGAGAGTCGGTCGAATAAATAATTATCCGAAACGTGTTCACTTTATAAAGAGCAGTGTGTGAAATCAGTGCGAGTTTTCCCATAATAAATGTAAATTAATACTCAATTAAATGCTGAGTAAACAAGTTATTTTACACCTTCCAAAAAGAGCAAGTATAGTGCCGTTGGTGACACGTGGTCGCTCGTATTGGTGAATCACTTGCCGTCAGACAGTCGATTAAAAAGGTAAGGTTCCGGTTAAATACGGACTGCGTATACCGATCGAAGACTGCGAATAAAAACAGCCGCGTTGGTCAAAGAGGGAGAAAACAGAAAAGTCAAGATAGTCGAAAATAAGTATCTTACAATAATATCTATGGCCTAAAACCTTTCACGTCGCTGGAGGCGTGGATGAGTCCTGGTAAGCTTGCGGAGTCCTCAACATCCTGGAGTGGGTGACGTCCTTAACGGCGAACGCTATTTCTCGTCGTGTGTCAGTGGTATACTGCAGGATTTCAAATACAGTTCTGTGTCGCTCGTATCTTCCCAGACATTGTCGCACTGTACACTTCGTGAGCTTACTGCAGGCTGGTACTGCGTTCCTCTTGTGACTCTGGTCTCCTTGGAGAAATAGGTAACGGCGTGTGGTTCACCGGTAGATCGGCGAAATGATCCTCTCACTCGATAATCCCAGACTGCTAGGCTGTTTCTCAGTGGCCTGGTGAAGCGTGGCGGCGACAGCTCCAGTAGAATAAGCCTCCACTGCGAGTTCTTCTGGTGCGTCGTCCTTGTCGGCGGAAGCAAAGACCTCTCGACGGTCGGCTTCTGCTTCGGTAGCTTGGAGTGCGTGTCCTCCATAGTAGCGAAAGAGCATGAGCCTTCTCTGGTTATGTCTCAAAAAAAATCTCCTCGATCGTAGGCTGCGAGCGTCAAGCTGGATCTGCTCTAGATCTCGAAGTGCTGTTGGATGGTCCGGCGTGATTATTTATAACACTAGTAGTTGATTATTACTTGCGCGAAATTTTTCCACAAGTGACACCTGTTGATAAATAATCAGTGGAAAATCGCGATCGTGGGCGCTCGCGAGAAAGTTGAGTAGTGTAAGAGCTTTCGAGTACGTGTTAGCACCTGCTGTGCGTGTCCTTCTCGACGCGTTAACGGTTGTTTTTCGGTAGGGGTACCGACTTGTAGGGTCGTACCGACCGCCACATTATCTAAACGATTTAACTGGGAAATGTCTTGCTCCAGACGTCACAGCTCTGTCTGCATCAATTCCCGATCCGCTTTCTGTTCCTCTCGAAGCCGTCCCAACTCTTGTAAAATTGTGCGAAGAATCTCGCCATCCGGCGGCGTCGTTGCCGTTTCAGCCGGAGCAGCTCCTGTTGCTCTCTGGCTGCTCGTCCTTGGAGAATGTACCGTCATATCGCCGGCTTCGTTTCGACTCATGAATCCCGGACGAGTCCTCAAAATGTTACGTCCGCGGGAAAGAGTCGTCACTTTACCGAAAGTAACGCGCGCACGCGAGAAATAAGTAAGACGTGTTTAAGAAAAACAACTTTAATGGAACTCGTAACAGTTTACAAATATCTTGCTTTTGAAGTCACAATCTCGTGTCCGAATCCAATTCGCAAATCGCGAAGCTTCCCGCCAAACTTCGTTGTCTGGCAACTGCGTCGCGACTGATATATAATATTGAGCCGCAACAACTTACTTTTCTCACAAGCATTCAGGGGCGCAACATTTTAGTACATAAAAAATGATACCCTTTCAAAATTAAAATCACTCACAAGGTAACGAAGGATGATCCTGATCAAAGAATTGAGTTTTGCGACGAAATGATGTGTCGATACGATGATAATAATATCTTTTTTCATCACATAATTTTTTCTGGTAAAGTCTTTCCAATTGAATGGAGCAATAAATCGGCACAATTGCCGATATTGTAGTGACAAAAAGCCTCAGAAACTTGGATGAGTGATCTCCATATACAGTATCCTCGAAAACTTAATGTTTGGGCAAGTTTTTACTGACGAGGTATTATAGTCATTCTTGATAGATGGGAATTTCAACGCGGCGATCTATTTGGACTTACTGCAAAATGAAGTCATATCCGCCATTGAAAATATATTTAATGAGAATACACAAAATATTTGGTTCCAACAAGATGGCGATACTTGGCGACAGGGCCACACTTTGCAATAGTAGTACGGTGATTTCTGGATAATATCTTTCCAAATGGATGGATAAGAAAACGTGGTCAAATAGGAAGATCTCCTAGGTCATTAGATCTGTCCCCTTTAGATTATTTTTTATGGGGATACCTTAAAAAGTAAAGGGTATACGCGACAAAACCTGCCGACTTAGCGGATCTTAGGAAACGAATCTTATCCAAATCGATCTTATCTCAACAGATATGAGACGAAATGTTTTGGATAATATTCATTTATGATTAGAGTATTGTGAAGCAGCAAAAGAAGGTCAATTTAAACACTTTATGAACTATATATCCTGCGCACGCACACGCGCACGCGCACACGCACGCGCACACGCACGCGCACACGCACGCGCACACGCACGCGCACACGCACGCGCACACGCACGCACACGCTCACGCACGCTCACGCACGCACGCGCGCGCGCGCACACACACACACACACACACACACACACACACACACAAAGAAGTAAATTCGACCGGGCAACCTCCGCGTGGTCCACCATCTTGGAAATATTAAGGGATAATGTCACTTTAGAATTTTCATAAAATCAAAAACATTTTTTTAGCTTAACTCTTTCAGTCACGCAATTCACTTCTGTCAGATATAAAAGTGCGATTATGTATTTCCGATGTATTTTTCGACGCTGAATACGAATCTGGTGTCAAAAAATAAAAAAACTAAAAACAACCCCTACAATGGGGTGAAAATGGGGTAAATTATCAACAATGCATTAAACAATGTTCGTGCATCAGATTTAATGAATATTTATTTTGATTCTATACGATTTCAGGCCAAAAATGAGTGAAACCCYCAAYAGTATTCRTGTACATYYCTAAGGAKGGTGAAAACTACCGTTTCAATCACGAAATTCAATTTTTTTTGACACGGTAATGCAAATATACGTTTTCGATGTACTTTTCAACGCTGAATTTGAATCTGATGTCGAAAATTCAATAAAACTAAAAACAACCCTCAAAATGGGATAAAAACGGATAAATTATCAAGATTTTTTTAAACAGTGTTCTTGCATAAAATTTATATGAATATTTATTTTGATATTATACGATTTGAGGCTAGGAATGGGTGCAACCCCCCAATAGTATCTATATGCACCCCTAAGGAGGGTGAAAACTACCCCTATGAAAAAACCGAATTGTACATAATTACTAATGATTAGCGAAAGAGCTGAAAGTTGGTGAAATTTATGGAGGGAGGAAAATTATTAAGTCTTTTTGCCGCGTTCCCCAAAAACCACCCCTTCAAATTCACTAAAACCACCCCAAATTTGGAAAGACACATAGATACAGAAAAAAATAACTAAAATTTGTGAAATTAGATTTTGATTGCAAAAAAAAAATATTGTCTTATAATATTATGTAATATATTGTATAATATAAAATATTTTATATTATATACTACAAGTTTTTATTTATTATTGTGAAATGAAATGTAATAAAAAAATTTCAAACTGTTGAGGCAAGTATACAGCAATTTCCAATGAGAAGTATCGCTAGTAAACGACAGCTGAGAATCGAACTTATTGCCGTGCATCTTAGCTTTATATATTTTCGTTCGCTACTTTATTGTGAGTTTCCACCATCACCGCCACCTATCGGTGACTTTGGTTATTATTCTTAAATAATTTCGAAAATTCAATAATAGAGAAAATTTCTAATGTGAGAGGTTGGGGATTTTTTCTAGCTACCTTGGGTTTGATCTTGACGCTGACCTTTGAGATTATTTTAAATTCAAGTCAATTTTTTCAAATATTATCATCAAGGTCAAAACTAAGTCACTACGAATAACCTAAAAATGAATAAAATATTGAAAAATATTGTTATTATAAGTATGGTGTGCTGATTTAGTAATAAAATAGTCATTTTTTAATAATCATGGTCGCCATATTGAATCCGCCATTTTGAATTTTGTAAATCTAATGGTGATTCTATAATCTTTGTTCTTCAACCAATRAATTCCAAGTAGTTTTGGTATACGTTTATTATCAAATTTCTCCGCTAACGAATTAGATTCACAAAAATACGGGTTTTTTTGCATATGTTTATTTATAATAATTATAAACAATTATAGATTCAAAAAACATTATTATGTTTCTGAAGTTTAAGTATTTTTTTAACTGAAAATGCAAAAAAATTTAGAATTTTGCATCAAATATGAAAGAAATGACAAAAAAAAAGAAAAAGAAAAAGGGTGCCACTATAGTGGCTCCTGTGACTGAAAGAGTTAAATTATGCCGAAAGACTTAAATTATGTCTTAAGAATAAGATTTGGTGAGGTTTATGAAGGGAAAAATGTTTTAAATGCTTATTCTGATTAATATATGTAAGCTGCGCGTTGAGCGCTCCGAGTTTCTTCTGAATCTTTGTGCACTATTGTCATGATCCGCATATCAGGAATAAGGAAGAGACTAACTTACCTACGAATTCTAAGAAACTCTAGGCTTCTACTTCAATTTAGAAGGCGTTGCTTTAACGACACAAAAGAAAGTTTTTTTTTTTTTTGCATCGAATTGTGACTGGTGATGAAAAGTGGATTTATTTTGAGAATCCCATGGAAGTTGTGACGCAGGTATCACAGATTGTAAATCAAAGTTTTCTATGAAAAAATGATAAGTAAAACTTTAAACGCGTTTTTCTCGAAACTGCATCTTTCAAATCGGGCGGACATATAACTCCGAGAAATCTTTATCGATTCATTTGAAATTTTGACTGTAGCTTTAAAATTATATTTTCTACCAAACTACGTATGCATTTCCCGTTTTATTGAGAACTTTTTTTACAAACGTTTTTATACATATTTTTTCATTGAAAAATGAAAACTTTTTTAAACAAGCACCATTTTCACAAAAATTTTTTAATTTTTTTTACGTACATACTTCTCTAATGAATTATATATAGAATTCAAATTTTCCTCCCCTCTGTTTCAGATTGAAAATTGGATGAGATATTTGTCCGCCCGTGTACCACTGTTCACAAAGAAGGCTTCTCTTTGCTGGGCTCTAGCATCGCCACAAGAAATAACCCACAAAGAAATATAAAAAAATTTTTAATTGCTACTTAAAACATGTATAATAAAAGCCTTGAAATGAATTTTGTATTGGATTTACTGTGCGTATAAAAAAAATGATAAAAATCGTGCCTTTTTTTCAGCCGCTAGAGTGGCATTATTCCTTAATGCCGGTGATGTTGTAACTTTTAAGTTTTAATTAGAAAAATATTTAATGAAAAAATATTTTATTATGGTGTTTTAAAAAGATACCTCGAGGTAAGTTAGAAGAATATACGTAATAAAAAATAAGAGGTTCTATTTAAAAAATTTACAGTGACTTAACCTTGACAACATCACCCAAAGTCAAACGGATGTAATCAGTGAATAGATCTTTTTAAAGCTTACAAGTTTAAAACTTTTTTTCTCAAAAATGCTTTGCTTTCGAGATATTCTCCCGTTTCCAAAGTTTTGATATACCCTGTATATCTTCGTGTTTTTGTCACTGTAAATCATTTTAAAGAAGCATAAGTTTGTCAGAATTAATTAAAATGGATACAGAAAGAAGAATACGTATATAAATTGGCTATGATAGACAATATTATCTCTGATATTAAGGATTTGTGTTTTAATGCATTTTTCCTTCATATATTTGGTAAGAAATATGTTTGTATTGTACCTCGTTGATAGTTATAATATTGTTATACAAAATATATATGTTCGTGTAGGTAGTTTCATGTCACTGTAAATCATTTTATCGAAGAAGTTATAAATTTGAAACAGATCTAATCGAAATAAATACAGAAAGGACGAAGAATTCGTATATAAATTGGCTATGATAGTTATTTCTGAGGATATTAACCCGTTTTGTCCGGGAAAACTCTAGATTTTACTCTTTCTTCAGCAAGTAAAATTTATAAGAAGAAATCAATGAATCTTTTTGAAAATACATGTTCTATTGTATTTTTTTCCGTTCTTTCTGTTCCCGTTGTCTGTTTTTCGCTATCATCCCCCGATTTTTCAATATGGCGCCGAAAACACAAAAAAAAAATCAGAAAAAAAGTTACATTTTGATAAAATCGTAATTTTAAGGCGTGAAAGGGTTGTCGGATCGTCTCAAAACTCTTAATCCAGTGGCATGAATGTTTTTACTAAAAGAAAAACTTTATTTCGTTAAGAAATTCAAAATAACGGATTTAATATGGCGTTTTTTTCCCAAAAATTTCATTTTATTTAGCATAACTGTATATGAAACGTACACAAATAAATTTTATAATAACTATTTGGTTCTAATATGTCGATACACTGCAAATAGTTTAAAATGGCGGCTGGTTTTACTTTGGTTTATAGGCAAATTCGTGCATTTAAGGAAAAAAATGACATTTTACATAAAATATACATGACCTCAGAGGTTTTCGAGGTCGCTGATTACGAATCTGAGGTAAGATTTTGAAAATCAAGATGGCGGATCCAATATGGCGAATCAAAGATCTAAAAATTCAAAATTTTCGAAAATAAAAAATCTCGTCATGATCTACGCAAAACTCTAAGTAAAAAATGTATTTTGCCTTTTTTTGATTGGATGCATCGTTTTCTAGAAAAAAATTTGAGAACGTTCGAAAACTTAGGATGATCTGAAGATGTCTGCTTGCTTCGTGTATATAACACGAATCTATCGCCCGTAAGCTGTAAAAAAATTGGGAGAGGCTAGTACCGATGCGTTCGGGGTGCATCGTTACAGCTTTAACATACGAGAATGCCGCAAAAGTTAGAATAGTAGTTAGAATACAATTCTTCAGTCAAGCCGTAATTAAGCGGTAACCCGTCGCAAAAGGAACGCGCGATGAGAGCGTCTATTTCTGCTGTTTTTGCGGTGAGGCTATTTTGCGCGTGTCATGTTGTGTTTAGTATAAGTATTCGCAGTTTCTTGGTGCCACTAATATAATCAAGGATATGTTCGTGTGAATGAAGGAAAATCGTATTTAATTTTTTTTTAATACTAGTCGATCATTTTAGGCAATCCGAATGCTCCGTTTAGTAAATCTATCAACTGCGTTACCGATTCGCATGCTTCATCTTCTACGGCGCATATGACGCGTCTACATAATTTGGTAAGGAGAAACTGCATGAGGTCCTTCGAATAATGGGGGAAAGAGACGGCATGGGGAGCAGTTCATTTGGAATTAGAATTTTATGCAGAATACGATGATATTTTTTATTTTTGAAAATTTTGAATTTTTAGATCTTTGATCCGCCATATTGAATCCGCCATCTTGATTTTCAAAATCTTACCCCAGATTCGTAATCAGCGATCTCGAAAACCTCTTAGGTCATGTATATTTTATGTAAAATGTCATTTTTTTCCTTAAATGCACGAATTTGCCTATAAACCAAAATAAAACTAGGCGCCATTTTAAACTGTTTGCAGTGCATCGACATATTAGAACCAAATAGTTATTATAAAATTTATTTGTGTACGTTTCATATATAGTTATGCTAAGTAAAATGAAATAAATGTCGAAAAACTCGAAAAACATGAAATTTTTAAGAAAAAAACGCCATATTAAACCTGCCATTTTGAATTTCTTAACGAAATAAAGTTTTTCTTTTAGTAAAAACATTTATGCCACCGGATTAAGAGTTTTGAGACGATCCGACAACCCTTTCATGTTTAAAATTACGATTTTATAAAAATGTAACTTTTTTTTTCTGATTTTTTTTGTGTTTTCGGCACCATATTGAAAAATCGGGGGGTGATAGCGAAAACGGACAACGGGAACAGAAAGAGCGGAAAAAAATACAATAGAACATGTATTTTTAAAAAGATTCATTGATTTCTTCTTATAAATTTTACTTACTGAAGAAAGAGTAAAATCTAGGGCTTTCCCGGACGAAACGGTTTAAGGTGTGGATCTGTATTTTCAGTGTGTCTACATCTTACATTACAATCTGCAATTTAAGCGGATGAAACAAGAATGCGAAATGAAGATAAAAAATGAAGAATTGAATGTTTTAGCAATGTTAGTAGAAACACTCGAGCTACATTATAGAAACATTTTACTGATTTTATAATAGAAGTTTTCTTCGTATATTTGGTAACAAATATTTGTATTGTATTTTCTAATACTCATAACGCTCTTATATAAGATGTATATCTTTGTATAGGTAGTTTCGTATATAAATTAGTTGACAGTATTATTTCTGAGGATATTAAGGATCTATGTTTTCAATGCGTTTACATCTTACATTCTACAAGTGTTTAAGTGAATGAAGCAATAATGCAAAATAGAGAAAAAGAATGAAAACTGGACATTTTGGCATTGTAGAAACACTCGAGCCGCATTATGAAAACGAAGATTATATAATTATAATACAAGTTTTCCTTTTGTATCGTTACAATTTAAAAAGAGACTAATAGTTTTACTGTAAAACCACTGTGTCATTTTATCGAAGAGACATAAGTTCGAATCAAGAGTACTAATCAAAACAGATACAGAAAGGACGAAAAATACGTACTGGTTAATAATGCGGATTATATAATCAAAGAAAACACGTTAATTTCAAGAGAAACATCAAAAGTGCTTTATTCAAAGCAATGTCTATCGCTAGCTATATTTTCCCCACCTTTTAGGTAATTTGTATCGTCCCTAGTGATGGGCGATATTTATCGATAACTGTGGATATCGATATTTTCCAGTCGATATATCGCTATTTTCTATCGATATTTTAAGAATCGATTATCAACGTATCGATATTTACGTCAGGAATATCGATGTTGTAACCAGCCACGCCGAGCAAGAAAATAGCAACAGTGTGGAGGTCCGATTCCAGTAAAGGCCGAAGCACAGACTTTTGCATAATGCATAACGCATAAGACATAAGAGAATCAACCAATCAAAGTCTTCTAGAACGAAAGGCAGGGATGAAAATGGAAGACTGGATTGGTTGATTTTCTTATGTCTTATGTGTTAAGGTACCTTTTCATACACGCAGCACGCTGCGGCAGAAACGTCACGTGACCCAAATTTTTTAAAACTGCTTCCGCTACTTTATCTCATTCGATGCTATTTTCTGTTAGTTGATGGAATTTCATGTAGTATTATTGCACATACAATTCCATCAATATAACACAGAAAATGGCATCGAATGAGATATAGTAGCAGAAGCAGTTCTAGACAATTTGAGTCACGTGATGTTTGCTACCGCAGCGTGCTGCGTATATGAAAAGGTACTTTTATGCATTATGCAAAAGTCTGTGCTTCGGCCTTAATTCTACACTTGATGGAGAGACGCACAATGCAGCGTACTTTGTGTACATGAGAATCTGTCTTACATTAAAGAGAGGAAACTTAAGTGGAAGGAAAAAAAGAAAGCAAAACAATAACGGTTATTGTAAATTTTGTGTTCGTGAGTATTTGCTGCGTATACACATGTTGGATAATTTAACGTTTATAATCAAACACGTTCATTTACGTTCCACAATCTACACTGTCTCATATTTCATTAAAAGGTCAGTCATGTCATTATCTCACATATTATTTATATGGTTATTTCATTGTTCATCAGTGTACCGCTTATGTATACTTCGCATTAAATTTGTGATGGTTTTGATTGCGTTTTTCAGCTCTTGTGTGTTGAAATTATTGGTCTTGGTATATAATTACTATACTTCCTTCAGCCAACATTTAACTTCTTTGATTGCTCCTGGTACTTCTTTTAGCTTAGTTCAAAGCAGCTTTGCAAAATTACCTATTTCTTCCAGCAGCTGTTACATTCCACAACCATAACAGTATGCACATAAATTTCCTAACAATAGTTGCTTTCCAGCTATCAACACAAGTTGACATAAGATCATTTTATCTTTGTCTCTCACTGAATATTGAAAAAGGACAGAATGACTGCTGTGTAGACTCGTGTCGCTAGTTGGAAAACAACCAATATTGTCCAGATATTTATACCCTTTCCTATATCATGATATGAATACATTATTTATGTCAACATATTATTATTCTTTTACTATTTATAGTATACGTAGCATGTGTATGTATACACTATTCATAGTATGTAATGTACAGCATTTTAAAACTTTCTTACTCAAATACTTAATTGTTCTTTAGTATTATATCTCAACATATTTCATTACTTTTTAGTGCCGCCAAAGAGTGTAGTCTGGAAATATTTTGTAAAAACTCAAACGGGAGGCAAATGCAAAATTTGTGAACTAAATGTAAAAACAAGTGGTAACACCACAAAGGACCCCGCACACACCCTTATGGAAATTGAATTTCGGTCGAATCGTCTGAAACTTTCAGAAAAGTTAGTTCTTATCATGTTGATCAAAAGTCATAATAGTCATAAAGGGCACGAAGTCCAGAAATGGCCAGTTTTTGAGATACGTATGGTGAAAAGTCGGAAAAATGGCTTTTTGAGAATACTAGATTGCTGTACA
>JANQDE010000175.1:77945-93683 GCA_037157785.1 Cephalotes varians
GTCTAAGTGGAGATCATTTGGATCAGTTACTTTTTTTAGGCTCATTGTCACTTGAAGATTGGCATCTTGATTAAAACAGTTTATTATATGTTATATGTTATATGATATGAAACCTGATATTTTGAATAAAATTTATATTCTATGTTTTATACTTGAGGTATTCTATAATTATGTTATACAATATACTTTTTTTTACAGTACATATATAATTTACACTTATACTTAATTCTTAAATTTAACTCTTAAATAAATTTTAATGGCACGTATCGATATTAATAATATCGATATATTTTATTTCCGATATTATGTGTATCGATATTCTGGACATAAATATATACCAAATATCGATATATTTCGGATGTATCACCATCACTACATCTGGCTACTTTGGGCAATTTGGCTTGGGAGTCGCACTATGAGTGATCGAATAACGTTTTTTTCAAGAGGACAAGCGCATATCTGAGTGTGCTGAAGGAGTATATCACCCTCCGAAACTCTTTAGAGGATTTAGAGGAGCACTATGTTTATATGTCTCGGGCTGTTAGACTCTGTATGACTCGGGAAACTGATGCAGATCCTGGAGAATCATTCGGATCCCAAGTGAGGTGATTAGGGATATAGTTTATAACCTTAAGTGGGAGGGAGGACCATGTTAACATGTAATCCACCGTTAAAGATCGATGTCTCCCTTGACTACTCTGCCAAACTGAGGTGAATGATATGGAGGTCTCTTCCCCATCAAATTTTCTGGAGGATTCAGGTTTTTTGAAGTCTCCTGTGGACACCCGGAAGTCCAACGAGGATCCCATGAAGGCGGAGACTCCCGGAGACTCCTAGAAGAAAAAGGAGAAAAAGAAGGAGAAGACAATGTCTCTTCTCTCCCACTCCTCTCCTGAGGGTGGCGGAGGGACTTATTGCCTTCACGACTCCTCAGAAAAGTAGAGGCCAACGGGAGTGCGCGATGAGTAGGAGCGAACAGGATTCGGTCCCGTCTCTTTCCGTGGTGCTTCCAAGACCTTCTTATTTAGGGATGGTTTCCGAGTCGGTCGATAGTGGGCCTCACGACGTGAGGTGGTCCCTGGCCGAGCCGGAACGAGCGGCGGAGATCGGCTAGACGAAAAGAGAGATGTGCGGACCGGTCTAGGCTTCACTTTTCCCCAGGTCCAGCAGTGTGATTTGGAGCCCGCGCACGCTCCTGATTTTCCCCCTCCATTTACGCACACAAAGACGTCAACTCATCACACGGATAGAAAGAGCGTTTTTGTGTGCGTAAATAGAGAGGAAAAATCACGAGCGTACGCGAGCTTCAAATCGCATCTCTGCCCAGATCAATGGGAAGCCGCGGAGCTCATTAGTGGACCGTAAGAGGTTTCCCGACACCACGGAGAAAAACCCTGACTTCCCCGGGAAACAAGATTGTGCTGGGAGGATCTTCCCGACCCAAGTGATAGTAACTTTAATTTTTTTTTTTTTAACATAATGTTATGAAATTATTATACCTAACTCAAGTGATATTTTATTTAAATAAAAAATTAAAAAATTTTTTATGTAAAAACACTTAGCGCTGCTAGACCTTAAGTCTTTGGAGGGATAGACAGTCCTGGTCCGGTTCTCTTCCCTCCCCCAAGCAGGTCTGCGACAGGCCCCCAAGAAGCGAGTTAGTTCTGTATACAAGGGCAAAGATCCGCATCTGTGGACTCCTTGGAGGAGCTTTTCTCGGCGATCTTCCAGATATGCGGGTTCGGGACCCATGAGTTGATCCTTGGGCCGGCTCGCTGTTGTCCCAATCTCTGGAGACCAATTTTCGGCTCAAGTGGCAGGTCCCTTTCAAAAGGTCCAGATGGTACTGGAGCCTTTGAAACTGGGGCCTCAGCCAAAGGGATTTCCTCCCCTAAGGAGGCCCTTTAATTATTGAAAATGCGATGTCGCCAGACATCTTCGGCGGTACTTTGATGGATCGCCAATGTGTTCGAGATGGCGAGAGGCGTCGGGCCGCAGGAGAGTTTTCCGAGCGAAAAACGGCGTCCGGCATTCCGACGACTGAGCCGTCGAATTCCTCACAGAAAATCCCCGGAAATATTCCGCCTAACACAATGGTGATCGCGGGATGTCTATCAGTTGGTGGCAGAGAGGCGATCCCGGCTGACCACCCAGCTGACTTTTGGACCTGGACCGTCATCATCGGCCTCGTGCTGGGACTGATGAAAAAAGTTCAAGGTCGAGATGAGATGCGCCGCGAGAAGAAATCCTTATGGGATCGCCTTGGAAGTTGCGCGGAGATAATGCCGTTAGGTGATTCTCGTGCACCTCCACTAAGGAGATGTTATAGAGATTATTTAATATCGCGATCCGTTGCAATATGATACGGCATTGAGTCCCACACTACCCTAAAGCTCTCCTCCTTGCGGGGGGGGAGGATAAAAGGGTGTGCTAAAGCATTTTTCCTCTTTAAAAAAAAAAGGAAAATTCTTGAATGGAAATACAAAGAAATATTACTTTTACCCTTTCTTTAAATATGTATCATTTGGATTAAGTAATGCAATTTTTATGGGATTATAATTTGGCGCCAGTTATTGACATCAAATTTTTTATATAAATGATACATATCACTTTGGATGAGTTAGGTATAATAATTTCGTAAACATTGTATTTTTTTTTAAAAGAATAAGGGGATGCTGGACAGACGGCCGAACGATGTCGATAATACAACATATCTAATTCAGAACTAAAAATGAAATGACAAGGATAATACAATTGTCGATAATGAAAGTGACAAGGACAACACGCTTTGTATTGCTCTACTATACCAATTATGTATTATTTACACATGAAATTTTCAAAGACAAAACTCTTTTTTACTAAAGCTCCTAGCTGATTTCCAAAAGTATAGTATTGTTCTCTGTTCTCTGAAGTGAATACTAGTGCGGACTAAGCTTGTTTTATGCTTACAATACTCACAAATTTTTATATAAAGAAATGTTGTTACGAGTCGACATCAAAAGTCGATAATAAAACTGTAATTTTTTTTTTTTTTTTCGTTTTCCGTATAAAATCGCACACTCCGCACTACGTTATTGTCTATACTTTAATTGTGGAAAAGGATTTATAATTCTTTGCAATCAATAAAAAGATTTTATGTATCCGAAAATAATCGCGTTTGGTCGGTAAAATAGATGACTCCAG
The DNA here is from genome assembly GCA_037157785.1 of Cephalotes varians. Lineage (NCBI taxonomy): Eukaryota > Metazoa > Arthropoda > Insecta > Hymenoptera > Formicidae > Cephalotes > Cephalotes varians. The sequence continues at coordinate 81,129 of JANQDE010000175.1, forward strand.
GATCCCCTTAAGGGGATGCTGCACAGACAGCCGTACTTGAACGATGTCGATAATACAGATATATCTAATTCAGAACTAAAAATGAAATGACAAGGATTGCACGATTGTCGATAATGAAAGTGACAAGGACAACACGCTTTATATTGTTTTACTATACCGATATCGCACACACATTCGCACAAATTTTTTGTTTTTTATCATTCCTTTCTTTCATTTCCTTTTTTTCATTATATAAGAATATTGTATTATATTGTATAAATAGGAAACAATTTTATTTATTTGATTACATATAATCCATTTATAATATATTATAAAAAGAGATTTATTTATTTATCAGAATCATATAAAAGCTTAAAAAAGTAATAAAAATATAGGGATTAGGGAAGGAGTTGGAAATAAATTAAAAAAAATAAATTTATAATATTTTATTGTTTACAATATTCATGTAGATCTTTTCTTAATAAATAATTTTATTTTCTAAATCTTTATTGAAACTTATAATAAAAAAATCCATCGCAGTTTAATATATTATATAACATTTAACAGATATTCAATCATTAATATTTTTTTCAAAATAGAGATTATTTGTTTTTTTTGGAGAAATCATGAAAATAATCATATTTAATTGTATATTTCACATTTTTATGTTTTATGTTTCATGTTAATTAATTAACTATCTAAACTGTGATCGAAAGAATTATTTATAAAAAACAAACAAAAGAATCAAAATTCAAACCAAAAATAATAGAATAAGGTTAGTATGAGTGGAAAGGACGTGGAAAAAAATTTAACAAACTTGATGTAATTCAATGATTTAATTTCCTTGAACGTTATGGCTCTATTTTGAACCATATTCAGCAATTAAAATAAAGTATTCATTGTGCAGAATCGTCCATTCTTCTGAGTGGGAGATCGATGTTAGCGAAAACAATGTCAGTCAATCACAGTCGGTTGGTAAGCCAAGTGAGCTGTTTTTAGTGATAAATGTTATTAGTGATAAATGACGACACAATAATTTTAGAATTTGAACCAATAGAAATTACTAATACTCATCCCAGCCCAGGACCGGTGAGTTGTATATGGATTTATTGTTATGGAACAATTCACACCCAAAATTTAGTTTGTAGAAATTCACACTCAAGAAATCCAAGAATTGAATTTAAAATGATAAGTCAATTTTTTAAAACTCATGGGGAAAGTTTTGTGTGCTGCTGACATGATTACGGGCATACATGACGCAAATGCGACTGAACAACTTGGCCGTATTGCATAAATTTATGAGCAGGAATCAATGGAGAGTGTCTACGTTTGCAAATATTAAGATTACAGATAATTGAACTAGTAAAAGCGGTAAATAGAAGTACAAATAATTAACAATAGTAAAAAGCGGTAGAAACGCGAAGTCCAAAATAGCAGCGCAATTAAATTATTAAAACAACATAGAGAGAGTCAGAAATTGAAGCATAACAGTCAATGATAAAATGATAAACTGAGGATAAAAAAACCAAATTCATTTTTAACACTATTAATCATGAATAAAATATCTGGCGTTTAATAATAAACACCGAATAATTAACATTATTTCTTGTAATGACTATCTGTCGGTGATTCCTTTTATTCATTAGTTTCCCACAAGTTAAAACATGTCATGAAAGATCTTGATTCTAAATTATCTTATTTCAGTGTTAATAAACTTGGATCTATTATTAAAGCATACAAGGATAGTCTCTCTATTCTCTCGCAAAAGAATGTAGTCTATAAATTTTCCTGCAAGGACTGCGACGTATCTTATAGGGAACATGCAAGCAATTCCGTAAAAATCCGTGACAGAACATAAAAACCATATACGTAGAAAAACTACCACACATTCCGTCATTATTGAACATAGATTAAGTCTTTTTTATCAATGTGATTATAATAATGTGGAAATCTTGGAAAGAAAACAATTTTTATCCAAACGCTTAATTTCGGACATACTTTATATTAAGTATCAAAAGGACAGTCTCAATTTATAATCAAATACCAAATACTTAGACTACGGTATCGTTTCTATTCTTAATAAATTATAATAACATATTCATTTTACTTTTTGATTTTCGTATCTATTTATTTATTATACATTCTCTCTAATTCATTTTTTGCCATCTTTAGTTTATCATTTTATCATTGATTATTCACGTCGCGTACATTTCAATTTTTGACTCTCTATGTTTGTTTTAGTAATTTTACTGTGCTGCTTTTTTGGACTTTGCGTTACCACTTTTTATCATTGTGATTCGCTGACTATTGTTAATTATTTGCACCTCTCGATTTCTACTGCCTGGAGTGAATATTTTAGTAACTTCTAATGATTCAAATTCTAAGATTTTTGTCCTTATTAGGCTGTTATCACTAGTGACAGTTCATTCGGCTTACCAACCGATCGTGACTGACACGTTGCTTTCGTTACTGACATCGATCTCATCCCACACAATGAAGAATAGGCGGTCTTGCACAATAAATACTTTGTTTTATTTGCTAAAGATAGCTCGAAATAGAACAGAAACGTTTTAGGAATTGAATCACATCATTATTGAAGAACTATAAGTTTGTTGAATTTTTATTTGAATTTTTTTGCGCATCGCATCCGCGTCCTGATTCATATTAGCCTATTATTTTTGTTTTCATCAGAAAAATTGACTTATCAACATTTTCTTAAAAGTTGTTGTAAGTGACCTACGCAATGCTTTTGACGCAAACCATTTTACACAACAAATTAATTACATCAGTATTCTACAGTATAAAGAAGAAAATTTGTTGGCATATATCGATTGAGTTATAAACTTTTTGACAACCTCGATATGACAACCAACTCCGGTCTCCTTTATTGCATCATCAATTGTAAAAATAGGAAAAATATCTTTTACATTGTACATTGTTAGAAAATTTGTGTAAATTTAACATATTTCACGTGTCATAAACGGTCTACTCAAATTATTATTTTAATTTTTAATTAATTAATTTGACATAAGATGAATATATTAGAAAGTAACACAAACATTATGTAAAAATTAATACAAAAAATGTAACATTTTGACATAATTTGTAGAAACATATTTCTTCAATAAAATTAACATTTATAATTTGTTAAATTAACATAAACATTCATCTTTGATTCATTTATTTTAGAATTTATGTTTTTGAAATACATTATTTTTATGTTATTTGTTCACTTACTCATAAATTATGTTATTTTTACTAGGAAATGTTAAATATCAATTTAATACAAAATATCCAAATAACATAATTACATTATGTTAAATTAACACTCAAATATGTTAAAATTCAACACAAAAATTTTAACAAATACAAAATGTTTTTTACTGTGTAAAAATAAGAAAAATATCTTTTTATAATGCACAATTCTAAAAATATATTTTCATTCATATGTATCCACACACCATAATTTATTTATTATTTTTTATATTAATATATTCTGTATATACGATAAATAGAAAATAGAGTACGATCTGTAAAAGAAAAAATGAGAAAATGTGAAAAAGATATAGAAAATACATTTTGTATTATTTTTTGTATTCTTGTATATTCATATCTTTTCATATTTTATCATACTTACAGGGTGTTCAGCATAACGATTCACATAATTTTTCGGATTTTTGCGATAATTTAAAAAAAGGGTTGAAAAGTGAATATTTATTTGTTTCAAGCTATATTTGTAAAAAATTTGAAAAGTTTTTCTTAAATAAAAAATCTAGGTCCTTGAATTTTTTAAATATCAGTGTAATTTTTTTTTAAATAATATTATAGGGGTTTTTAAGACAAATTCACGCACTATCAGGAATGTCATTTTCATTGATGTTTTATTGTTATACATAAGCACATAATATCTTGTAAATATGTCAAGAACTATAACTTATGTAAGTAAATGTTCAAATTGCTTGTCTTCTTCTGCAATACAAAGTTCTTTTTAATAAATTACTATGCAACAAAGAAAAACCTGAGAGCAATTATCCCACTGTGACATTTAAGTGTCCCAAAATGGATGTGTTTTTTTTTTATTCTCAATTTGGAGAAATGTAGCACGGACATGCACCATCCATTTTCGATACTATGATTTTATCGACAGTGAAAATGGATGCGATACATAGTTCCATACCTGATAAAATGGATGTTAATATCGCTAGTGTTCAGAATTTGAATTAGGATGTGTAATGATCAAATTATTGGCCCGTATTTTCTTGAACATACAATCAATGATCCAATTTATTTACACTTTCTCCAAAATCATTGCCAATATTTTGAGGACATTCAAATCATTGAGGACTGGATATCCACCAGAGGCTTTAGTTTCCACCATAGGATGGTGCTCCAGCATAATACTCTCAAGATGTTTGGATTTTTTTAGATGAGTTATATCTAAATCATTGGATAAGATAAAAAGGATCAGTCGATGGTTCGGTTGCTTTCAGGCTTCTCTCTGCTAACAGTTATTACTATTTATCTAAAGTTGCATAATTATTTTTTCTCGAAGATCTTGAATATTATTTATTGGTGTTTGATACACAAGAGATTGCATCCTCGTAAGAAGAAATCCGGAGAATGAGCTGGCCATTGAATTAGTCCGTATATATTTATGACGATTTCCAAAGATATCCTGAAGAGAATTTTGAACTATTCATGCATTATTGAATAATCGTTTTGTTGGAAATATTACTCTTTATATTAAAAGGGATATTCTAGCTCTAGAAATTGTGTACTGGGAAAGTACACAAGTAGATATCGATGTGATTAAATTTTCTTTGTAAAAATACGATCCAATTAAATAATGATCTAATATGCCGCAGATATTAATTTCTGAATCAAGAAAAATAAAGAAAGAATAAAGAAAGAAAAATAAAGAAAGGAGAAAAAAATGATAAAAACTATAAAATTAAGAAAAAATAAAAACTTATTTTCATTCAAAAGTTTCGTTCTCGAGTCCAATATGGATTTTCTGATGACCAAAAATATTGGTTACGTCTATTTAAAATATTATTATTGATAAATTTTGAGTCGTCTGTCCATATAATTTTACCTAATGTACAAGAATTTTCTTCATAAACAATGACAAGTAATGCATTCTAAATGTCGTATCTCGTCAGTTGGACATAAATGATGTACTAACTTGAATAGATAATATTTATTGTCTTTTATTATTCTATGTACACTTCCAATTGATTCGTTTCAGCAATAACATCACGAATCGACGTATGTGAATTTATATAAAAATGAGTAAATATTGTTGTAGAATTATTATTATTTGTAACTACACGACTTCGATTAAGACATTTTCCATCAAGAAATTTTCTGCAAATACTGTTCAATGTTTTTAAAAGTTTTCTCAGATAGATAATTTCTAGATATTAGCTGCAAGACTGCAGCTTCATGAAAATTTCTTTTACATTCATCAAATATCAACGATATATCAACTTTTTCCGAATTAGAATAACGATTCATTATTGCTATAACAACAATTAATATCTACTTCGAAAGAAGAATCGAAGAATACTGATCACTCATGATAGATACTATATGTTTACAATACGAAAGTGTGTAGTTCCCATACAGCTTTTAGTGCTTATGTCATGTGTTCTATTTCTAATTAGCTTATAAGTACTGTTACAAATTTCATAAATATCAATAAAATAAATAAAACAATGAAAATGACATTCCTGATAGTTGAATTTGTTTTAAAAATCTCTACAATATTATGAAAAAAAAATTATACGGTGGCTATATTCAAAAAATTCGAGACCTCAATGACCTTGAATTTTTATTTAAAAACTTTTTTTTTTAAATTTTTTAGCTGCAAATTACAGCTTGCATATGCTTGCAGATAAATATTTACCTTTCAATCATTTTTTTAAATTATCGAAAGCGTCCCAAAAATTGTACTGACAATTACGCTGAACACTATATACATTTTTTATTTCATTTGTGATCAAAATTTTATAAATTGTACTTTTCAACTGATTCCTACATAGGTATTTTCAGGATGTATATCATGCAGCTCCTAGAAAGAAAAGAAATAACAGTAAATATTAAAAATAATAAAAAATATATAAATATATAAAAAATGTATGCGTGCGTGCGTGCGTGTAATTGTAACTATAACTACATATACGAAATCATATTATTAAATCAAGAAACAAAATTATATGATTTTTTTTGTCAATATGAAATTTATATGTATTCATTATTTTTGTAAAAATATCACAAGCTATATAAGAAAACATTGAAACTTTTTGTATTATATGTAAGTATTAGAACTTACTCTCTAAATAGGAATCAGTATACTATTCACTGATTTGCAGTGCTATACTTATAGCAGTAATTATTAGTGAGTATTCACTGTTCCTCAGCGATTTTGATCAAAAAGGGAGTATTTTTACTAGTCAGAATTAATGTATTATCACTGAAATCAGTGAAATTTCATTGATTTCGATTTGGAGAGTAGCGTTTCATACTTTTTATTTTTAATAGAGAATTTTGTGTCATATAAATTAATTAAAAATCAAGGAATAGAAACTATATGATTTTATATCCTGAATTACATTCTATCATATTAAGAATTATACATTATATCATAAAATTAAATTAAATTTTAAAAGATTAAATTTAAAATTGAAAAAACTGTGAATAGTATGCTACCGTTTTTCATAAATATAAAATTAAGAAATTCCGAGAATTCTTAAAGCACTATGCAGAATAAAATTTAACATACTTGTAACATATGATAATGACTAATCTTCATTTTCTCTCGTTCCGTTTCTTCCTTATTAGTTTCTTGATTTGGTAATGTCGATAACTCATCCATATTCAAAGGACCAAAAGTCCAGCCACCTTCTCCATCAAATTTCAACAATAATTTATGATATTTAGCGAGTGATGCTACTCGGTGAGTGATGGTCAACAAAGTGATTCCTTTTTTCTTCGCGGTTTTGTACATTATTCCTTCAGCTTCGAGGCTGACAGCACTTGTGCATTCGTCTAACAAAGCATATTGTGGAGCGTGATAAAAAAGTCGAGTCATTGCGAGCCGTTGTTTCTCGCCGCCTGATAAAGTAGAGTCCCAATCGCCGAAAGCATCGAAACCTTCCGATTCTCGTTCCACGATACTTCGCAGATCTACATCATCCAGTAATTGTAACAATTCTTCATCCGAGCAATTCTCCGATCTGCGAACATGACGAAGACAATGCATATCCTTCTTATTTATATTTTAATAAAAAATCGGTGTTTAAACATGTATATAAAATTTATAATTATATTTAAAATATATTATAAAATATATATATATACTATGAAAATGTAATTAAATATAATTTGATTAATTATATAACTTGAATTATATTAGTTTAATTAAATGTAATAATTTTATCTGTTTCGATTTTTATTTCTAATGTAATTAATTATAAAATATATATGTGTGCATACCTAGAATATGCTGGATAGATGATTTGATCTCGAAGGCAACCCACAGTCATATATGGCTTCTGTGGAATATAAAATAGGGCAGGCCTATCATGCTCAGAAAAATTTCTTTCGGCTGGTCTGATGAGGGTTCCGTCATAAACGGGCCAGAGACCGGAAATTACACGAAAGAGAGAGCTTTTACCGCAGCCATTGGGTCCAGTAATTAGAAGATGGTCGCCTGGCTTTATCTGTAAATTATAAATAAATATATAGAAATAATACATACGTATAGAATATAAAGTTAGATGTGTATTTATCATATTTTATTAAATTGGATGTAATAAAAAATAATAAAATAGTAATAAAAAGTGAAAATTAATATAAAGATATGTTAAAAAATATGATAGAAATAGAATAATAAAGACAATATGTAATTACATATAAATATAAAAATATGTATAATAGAAATGAATATAAAAATCATAAATATAATATACATGTCTTTCTTGAGATTAAATATTAAAATATAATAAAATAAAATATAAATTCTGTAACTATATAAAGTTCGTGATAATGAATTACTTACGTGGATTGTTAAATTAGGTACAATTATTTCGCAATTAGGTGTGACTATCGGCACGTTGATTAGGCTTATACTGCCATCCGTGCTTTCGCGAACAATTCCTGACAAATTCCAAACAAACAATAAAGTCACATATAATAATATAATATTTTTTTTTAGAAAAAATATAAAATGATAAGTGGATAACAAATACTGAACTAATATTACAAATATTAAGATTATTAAGATTAGAAAGTATTAACGTCAGAGCGATAATTGAAAAAGCGCAATTCTCGTGGGACTTGTTCGCACATGACATTCCTGTAAATAATTACACAGATAAGAGAATTTTATTAATGAGAAGAATGTAATAAATATAAAGAGGCCAAACGTAAAATATTCATGCGCGGTGATATATAGATGATAGTTCAAACACAACTCGTTTGTCTGTTGTTTAGAAGATTCGTTGACAAGAATTAGTCTTCCTCTTTTAAAAATACACACACACACACACACACACACACACACGCGCGCGCGCACGCACGCACGCACGCACACACACACACACACACACACACACACACACACACACACACAGGTTTCTAGATAAAAGTATTTGAAATAAATACTAATCTAATAATGTAAGAAAACTTTTTTTTTTATTTTTTGAGATATATTTTAAAAATTAAAAAAAAAAGTTTTCTACGATAGAACGTATTTTATGTACAACACTATATTTTTTTTGATATCGTGGAAGCACAAAGAAAAACGAATGCAACAGTTTATTTGAAGTGAACTTAGAACAATCCTGAAAATCACAAGTATAAGAAAATGATTGAAATAAATAAAAACCAAGATCTTTATTTATTCTATTCATTTACGAGACATGTTTGAAATTTCCACCTCTTACTCTTAAGCACTGTTACTCTATTGTGAAACGAATGATTGATTGCAAGAGTAATCATTTCCTTTGATATTTTGTTAATACATACATCGATGATTCGCCTTTTTATGTTTTCTGGAATCGTAGGTGTAATTTGATAAACGATATTTTTTAGGTAACCCCACAAAAAAGTAATCTAATCCTTTGCGGATGTCGAACACTGTTCAACATCATAGTTTTATGGTTTTGGACGGTGTTGAGCCCGACATCGACAGCGACATTTAAAATTTGTTAACATTAAAAATGGATTAAAATATTGTTAAGTACGATTAAGTCTTTTTATAAAAATATTCTTGTTCTGGTTAACTATCATCAAGATTGAAAACATCTTGTCCGCAAAGAACTAATATTGTTAAATCTGGTGATCTTGTCAATATATTATCTGGTCCACCACGTCCGATCCATCGATTTGGAAAACAAATTATTTAATAGTTTCCTTGCTATTAATGCATTTGAGGTATTATTGTGTTGGAATCATCCATTTTATGGCTTTATAGACAAATTTATTTCTTCTAAAAAAATTGATAACTTATTTCGAAGAAATGTATACATTATGTATTTAATGAATCGTCAAAAAAATATGGTCGACAATTTTGTTGTCTAAAATTCCACATCAAACATTGAGATTCTAAATCCTTTGGCGATCTATTTGTGCGCGCGCGCGCATGTGTGTGTGTGTGTGTGTGTGCATATGTGTGTCTAATGTTGATTATTTTCAGACTAATAATGAATGACAGTTAATGCTATTGTCATCGTTTTTAAAAATATTTCATTACTGAATAAAATTTTATTAAAAAACAGTTCTCTTTTGTAATCCTCTTTTCAGACTATCTGCAGAATTCTATTAAAGTCTTTATCATAAAAATCATGTAATAAATTTGATAAGAATGAAATCGATGTGATTGCAAGATTTTATGTACTGTACATTGATGAATTCCTGTATTTCTCGCTGTCTAACTTATGCTAATGTGAGAATGCTGTCATTGCTACTAACACCAGTACTTGTTGCATTTTTTTTTCTCATCAATCTGACGATTTTGCCGCTGTGGTTTTCTATAGAAACTTTCAGTTTCATGCGCTCTGGAAACAAGTCGTTCAATTGTCCTTGCAAAGAGTATCGTTTTGGATATATTTCAGTATACATTCTTGCAGTCGCATAAATATCCTCATGATATTTTCTGAGAATTAGAATCGCATCAATACTCATTTGGCGACATCATTCTTTTTATTTACCACTTATCTACCACGATGCTTAATAACATAATAACAGATAGTGAATGAGAAATCACTAATATATGATATGCTGAATACGATACAAGAAAATAAACAAAACAGATCGCTGTATGTCAATGCCATTTATCGTTATAGATATAAAAATACGATCATTTTTCTATTCTTGTAATGTTCTGGTGTTGTTTCGAAATCATTTCGAGTAAACTGTTAAAATCATCTTTCTCTGTGCTTTCGAAAAAAATCGAAAAAATATCTATATAAGAACAAAAAATATAAAGTAACATTTAAAAAACATAAAATATTTTTTATATCTTAAAAAATTCTTAAAAATTTTTTTTTTTGCATTGTTATTCTACATAAAGAATAATAACGGAAATGTTTCTACGATTTTTTTGTATTTTCTATAGTTTTGCAGTTATTTCAAACGGTACTTATCTAGAAACATTCTGTATATATACACGGTGTGTCATTTTAATCTTTAATCTCAATTATCTTGATGGGAAAGCAAGATAGAGAAAAATTTTCTAGACAAAAGTTATTTGGTTCAGAGAGGACCAAAAGCCAGTGACCTTTTTGATCTTGACCTCCATTTTCAAGGTGATTTGAAGGTCAACTTCTGTTTTTCAAATAGGAATCCCTACTTTTGACCCAAATTCTGAAAGAGCACGAAATTTTACTTTCAGTATGACCATTGAATGATCTTGAGGTCGAAGATCAAGGTCATGTCAAGGTCAACTTCAAATTTTTAATGGAAAACTTTCACTTTTGATTCCGATCTCGGAAAGAGCAGGTAGATTTGACGATGACCTTGAAATCGATCTTGAGTCCAAGGTCAAGGTTATTCCACTTTTAGCGTTACCCAGAAATAACGACTTGGACGTGATAGGATTCTGTAAAATCCCTGTATTTTTGTAAATTTCTTTTAAAATCTACGATTTACCAGCTTTCCTGCACAAAACAAGGATTTGACCTCTAAGTAACTCCAAGAGATCACTTTAACCCTCAACATGGATACGAATATAAAATGATGCTATAAATCAAGTAAATCGAGAATTTTTATAAGTTGGAAAATTCGAAAAATTGTTAAATCCAAAAATTGAAAGTTTCTAAGTCCAGTAATTGAAAAAAATATTTTCAACAATCTGCAATTTTTTCATGTTCAAAAATCAAAACTTTTTCCAAGTTCAACGATCTGTAATTCCTTCTACTTATTACTGTGACTTGTTAATTTATTATCTTTTATCTTTTCCTGTGCATTGTTATTACTTTTAATAAATTAATTTGCTTTCCTTTTCTTATTTTACTTTTTTGAACATTAATTTTTTAGAATTTAAACATGGCTGATTATCGTCCTAACGAAATTGTTGACATGATCATGATTTTAGGGGAAAGCCGCAACAATTATGCCGCAGCTGCAAGACTTTATGCAGAACGCTATCCTAACAGAAAACATCCCAGTAATGTCACAATTCAAACCCTCACTCAAAGAGCTTGCGTGGCCTCCTCGTTCACCAGACTTAATATTTTCTGATTTTTACTTTTGGGGATGTCTCAATGTTGTATATGTATGGTCAACAATGAGAGAGAATATGAAACGCATTCTGCTTGTGCAGCTATACCTCGTCGAGTTTTATTTAAAATGGTAAATCAATTCAGAAAGCGACTTCATCTATGTTTTCAAGAAAACAGTGGTAATTTCGAGCAATTAAATTCGTGACTAACTTTAATAAGTATTGTAATCATAATAGGGAAGGGGGCTCACGATAATCGATCACTCCATACGTAAGAGGCAAGGGGACTCACGGTAATAAAGCACCCCATACGTGAGAGACAAGGGAACTCACGGTAATAAAGTACCCCATACGTGAGAGGCAAGGGAACTCACGTGAATCAAGCATCGACTTCAAAGTCATCGTCAAATCTGCTCTTTCCGAGACCGGGGTAAAAAATGGGAGTTTCCCATTAAAAATTTGAAATTGACTTTGACATGACCTTGGTCTTCAACCTCAAGGGCATTCAAAGGTCATACTGAATATAAAATTTCGTTCTCTCTCTTTCAGAATCTGGGGTCAAAAGTAGGGGTTCCTATTTGAAAAAACAGAAGTTGACCTTTGTTTCGAATCGTCCGGGTAAACCGCTGATCGCTCATTGGCTCAAATCGATTTTTGTCGGCTATCAAGGGAAACACGAGAGABGAGAGGRWRAAYAATTCGTAATCCGCAACGACCTATCAGCGCTCATTGTTTTTCGAAGAGAGATCATTGTCATTGCGAGGTTTCCAGATTCAAACAGTCAGTCTTGCGACGATCGTTCACGTTTAATCATCGATGTTCGGCTTTCTCTTAACTGCGAATCCCGTTGC
>JANQDE010000175.1:107147-117723 GCA_037157785.1 Cephalotes varians
CAACTTTTATATGAAACTTTTTTCGATACCTGGCCACCCAAACGAGTTATTGGAGGTGATAGATTCAGATGACTCACCCTGTATAGTGTTCCATTTGGATTCATATTTTAATCTCAAAACATGTAGAATTAAAGAAATAAGAATTAAGATACGTACTTTATATGACGACATAAGTCGTTCAACAGCATCTGCTCCAGAACTCAAAAGATTTTTTGAAGTGGTCAGATATCTTGTTCGCTCACTCACACCACCTAATTAAGACGTAAGCGTAAAATATTGTTTGTTTGTAGCGCGCGTGCGCTGTTGTTAACATTTATATTATTATTATTATTACTACTACTACTACTACTACTATTATTATTATTATTATGTTATCATTAATTTTCTTCTTCTTTTATTTTTTTTCTTGTATGGTATACATAAAAATAACAATGTATAACTATGTCCTCGTTTATTTTAAAAAGTAAAAAAATGAAAAAATAATTTATTGAATTCGGAAAACGAGCAAAAAAAGTTGAATTAATCACAAAAATTTAATTTATCAATTTAAAATTAACACAATAGCAGAACAAGTTTCGACTTGATTTAGACTTCATTAGACTTCGTTATGTATTACAGGGTAGGGCAATAATTTTGTTCACTTTGAATATCACCGTTATTTTTAGAGATATGAAAATATTGTAATTACAAAAGTTGTAGGGTATCAAGAGGACTATAACATATGCTAGTAATAATTTCTCTAGTTTGAGGCACTTCAGAAATTTCAAAGACACCTCTATTTTTTTTAATAGCATGCTGTACTTTTTTAACCTTAGTGTAATATACGATTTCAACGACCTATAATAAAAGGTCATTCGTTACTAAATAAAGAAATAAAACTTGATTCTTATGTCAAAAGTGTTCGAAGTGATGTCCGTTTGCATTAATGCAACACTGCAATCGTTCGATTACAGAAACATGTACTCTTCTTAACACTTGTGGACTGATTGTCGCACATGCAATAATTCGTTGCTTCATATTTTCCGGGGTTGGCACTTCCTGATGTTTTTAACATTCTCCATAAAAAAAAGTCAAGCGGTATTATGTCATGAAACGAGCTGTCTTCGAAATCGGCCCACCGCGTCCTATCCATTTAGGAAGATTTCATTGAGTGTAACTGTTACGTCCATAATGTGCGGGGCATCCATCGTGTTGATACCATATTACTTGACAAATATTTAATTGTACATCTTCTAGTAAAATTTCGAGATCGTTGCGTATGAAATTATCATATTTTATGTTATTAAGTCTTCCATTGATAAAATATGGTCCGATTAATTTGTCGCCAATGATACCACACCATACATTCACCGACCATTGCCGTTGACGATCAACTTCTCTTAACCTGCGGATTCTTGTCCGATCAGTAATGCATATTATGCAAGTTTGCAAAACATTAGCAAAGCTTGCTTCCTCGATAAATAATATTAATGACAAAAATTCATTGTTAATTTGATGTTGCACCCACTAACAAAATGTAACACGATTTTCAAAATCCGTACCGTGTAAATCTTGGTGAAGGTTAATACGATATGGATGGTATTTAGCAAGAATTCGTAATACTCCTTTTATTAATGCCTGACTCACGTTCTATCTGTTTTGAACTAATTTGAGGATTACCATTCACTGTTGCAAGCACGTTGATTTCGTTATTAGAATAATTCGTTGTCTTCATGACACACTCTTTTTCGACGTTCAGATTTTCGCGTAGTCAAGCTTCCGGTTTTTCTTAATTTTTTACAAATCGTTGAAACATACGATGTGAGGGATGCATCCGATCTGGATACTGTTTAATGTATAATGCTTGCGCCCTTGTTGAATTTTGCTGAGGTTCTCCATAAATGAGGAACATATCTACTTGTTCAGCAAATGAAAATTACATTAACTTGTAACCAAAATCACAAAAGAGCTAAAGAGCTACATGAAGTAATCATTTGAAAGATCTACTGATACTAAAATTAGAATAATTCGTTTTAGCTCCAAGTTTCACAAATCCCTAGATTTATAAAATTCATAGTAAGAAATGTAAATATTTACATTTTTTTATTGTAACATAATGAATACAAGGATATTGTATACCAGAAAATGCCGATCGGAAAATATGAAGCAACGAATTATTGCAGCATGTGCGCATAATCAGTCCGCAAGTGTTAAGAAATGTGCTTCTGTAATTGAGCGATTGCAGTGTTGCATTGCAGTAATACAAACGGACATCACTTCAAACACTTTTGACATAAGAATTATTTTATTTCTTTATTTAATGACGAATGACTTTTTATTATAGATCGTTGAAATCGTCTAAACACCCGCTATTACACTAATGCCATTTAAAAAAATGGAGGAAGTGACCTTGAAATTTCCGAAGTACCACCTAGAAAAATTATTACTAGCATATGTTATAGTCCTCTTGATGCCCTACAACTATTGTAATCACAATATTTTCATCTCTAAAAATAGCGGTGATATTCAAGATGGACGAAGTTATAGCCGCACCCTGTATGTAGAATAGAATTTATTTATTTCAGCTCACACAGCCAAGAAGGGACTTCCTTTATATTTATTTATCCTGTCTGCACGCCTCTATTCCTTAGTGACTATTGGCGAATTTACGTGCACATAATTGACCAATCAATATTTCATCATACTTACGACATTTCTGTACTATTTCCATCCTAATACAGTATTTTACGTCTAATCACATATTCTTATACACTTTTCTTATTATATTTTTGCTTAATTATTAATTATTACATTCAACCCTAAATATTTTAGACTTTCTCTCCTATTACTTTTAATTTAATTTTTCTCTTCTTATCTTATATTATTTATTCGCTTCTCCGTATCTAAAATTTAACTAAAGTCATAAAAATTCATAACCTTAATTTTTTGGAAATTTCATCAGTCAAGTAATTGTTGATTATTATTGTTTAATTCACATCGCCTAAAAGAGGTATTCTCTAATTTATCGATTATAGTGAAAAATATTACCATGTACTTCGATGATCAAATTGATAAATCGCCCGTCACGGAATGAGAGAAATCCTGATTCAAATCCCAGTTGAGGTAATATTTTTCGCAATAAATTCTTTACATTTTTAAGATGTTCATTAGCATGAAAATTATTAAATTGCTTAGCAGTTTAATTTATACAATCCAGCTTCAATTTGAAACTGTTTTAAGATTGACGAATTATCAGCGTGCAATTTGCATGAACTTGAAATTTGTAAAAAATTCATACAAATATTATTAAACCAAGATCAGCTTCGACCGATAGTTGGCTTTTCCACTTATGATACTCTATAATTTTTTTAAATTTTTTTCATTATACTGGGTCCCATTTTAAATGACGATCTCAAATTTCTCTTGAACAGTGTATTTTAGAGAAAAATATTTTAGACAAAAGTTTTGTGACTTCGAGGACACAATGGTACTATTGATTTGACCTTGGCGTTGTTAAGTTCAGAGCAAGATCACTTTGAATTTTTTATATGGAACCCTCATTTTTCATTACATATTTTTGTAGCTTCTCTCGAGAGCTTTTCAAAACACTATAATAAAATATTTTTTTATTAAGTACTTTTTTAGTTATAAGACTTGCTAGTTACAGCACCGCCGGTATTAGCATTATCCAAGGTGATTAACTTGACGGTGCCAGTATGAATTTTTTGTGGACAATAATAACTATTACGTCGATTCAGTTGGAGCGTTATGAAAAGTTGTCCCGTCATTAAACGTAGCGCATTGCAAGCGGATGCGAATTAGCATCACAGGCTGTTACTAGCAGCATCAAAAAACCTGGAATCTCTGACGCAAGCACGCTTGTTTGCTTTACGCAAAAGATTACATAGAGATTAATGCTGTACAAAATATATAAAAATTGATATTTGTCAACATTGATTCATTGAGCATTCGTCAACATTTGTTTGATAATATCAATAAGCAAAATACATGAGCATTGAAGAGATTGTATTTTCCTATTTTCTTTTTTGAAATATTCGCAAAATGCCAGATTATACATCAAATCGATATTATTCTCGTGTTACCGAGAATGTCGTTGTAATTACCAACAAGCAACAGAGTTATATCGTCATCATTTTCCTGACATACAACATCCAAATGATTAAACCATTGCATGACTTGTGTAGCATCAACAACAATATTTAGTTCAAAAACGACAAAGACGTCGTATTAATATACTCGAGAGAGATGATCCGCAAGTTGTTGCAATATTAGCTATGGCAGCCATAAATTCTTACGTGTTTACACATCAAATTCAGAGAGATTTAGGTAGATATACTTCTACCGAATAATAAATAATTCTACCGAAGTCTACAGCCTACAGAATATTGATAACCCATAACTTCCATCCGTACTATATACTTTGACACAAGACTTGACACCTGATGATTTCCGTCGGAGGCTGGTGTCCATAATTTAGCACAAACAATGTTGCAACGCGATCATACATTTATCAGGTATGTATTATTTAGTGACGAGACAACTTTTCATAACACTGGCTAACTGAATCGACATAATAGCCACTATTGGTCCGTAGAAAATCTACACTGGCACCGACAAGTTAATTATCAACATCGGAATTTTATCGTATAGTGTGGCATTACAAATGGATATCTAATTGGCCCCTACTTTTTTAACGAGAACGTTAATAGGTTCAATTACTTACACTTCTTGCAACATGAGTTGATCGGGTTACTGGAAAACATTGATTTGGAAACAAAACAATGCATGTGATTTCAACAAGACAGTGCACCAGCACACTCGAGCAGAATAGTTCAAGATTATTTGAACCTAACATTTCCAGATAGGGGGATAGGTTATTACGTATCTACAGCATGGCGTCCTAGATCCTCGGATTTAACAAATCCAGATTTCTTTTTATGGGGATTTTTGAAAAATATTGTGTACACAGAAACGTCTAGAACAAGGAAAAATATGATTGAATGCGTAACTATTGCTTGCCGAATATTTCGAGAAATGTTCTTCTATCTATCGTTGACAGTTTTCAACATCGAGTCCAACTATGCATCGACAACAACGTGTATTCGAACATTCAATTAGATGAAGAAATTTTATTTTCATTAAAATGCAACTTGCAACATAACAGCAAACATAAACATTATTTAATTGGAAAATGTACGCATGCACGCACGCACGCACGCACGCATAAGAGGTGTAAATCCAACTGAGCAACCTCCGCGTGATACACTTTGGGTAATGCTAATGCCGGCGCTGCTGTAACTTGCAAGCCTTGTAACTCGAAAAGTACTAAATGAAAAATTATTTTATTATAGTGTTTTGGAAAAAAAGGTAATCGAGGTAATCTAGAGAATGTTTAGTGAAAAATAGAAGCGGGGGGTTTCATTTAAGAAATTATCAAAATTATTCAAAATTATCTTTCCCAACCACCTAAGGTCAAACCAATAGTACTATCTTATGTTCCTCTCAAAGTCACAAAACTTGTCTGAACCATTTTTCTCTAAAATGCACTATTCAAGAAAAATTTGAGGTCATCATTTAAAATGGGACACCCTGTACATTGATCTTCTTCTATCTATTCCTATTCCCTTATAACTTGCTTTTACACTTGTGGTGTAAAATATTTCAACTTCTCCACATTGCGTCTGTACAAATTCTATATATATATTGTAACGGTAGCCCGTTACTAAGGTAAACATTGCTCCGTTTCTCGCATAATCTCCTTCTTTTGACGCGGCGCGGCTGGCTCCGATTCGCGCGCGGTCTCTCTTTCCATCTCTCTCTTGACGCAGCACGGCCGACTTCGATTCATCGCGGATTTTCTTTCAATGTTTCTCGCTCTCCATTCTTTTCTTGATACATTTCGGAATACGTGTTCGCGGCGCGGTCGACTCCGAATTATTGAAGGGTGGGGGAAAATACTCGCAAATTTCGGGTATAAATAGAGCACCGCGACGACCGAAAGGCACTCGGGTCCGAGCTCCGGGTGTTCTCAGAGCTCTGACCAAGACCGGGAGTTCTCGGCTTCCTTGACCGGGTGTTCTCGGTTTTCTATGTCGGGCGTTCTCGGCTTCCTACCCAAGACCGGGTGTTCTCGGTATCTTGAGCCGGGTGTTCTCGGCTTCCTGCTCCAGACCGGGTGTTCTCGGTATCCTGAGCCGGGTGTTCTCGGCTATCCTGACCGGGTGTTCTCGGTTTCCTGTGCCGGGCGTTCTCGGCTTCCTGCTCCAGACCGGGTGTTCTCGGCTATCCAGACCGGGTGTTCTCGGTTTCCTGTGCCGGGTGTTCTCGGTTTCCCAAACCGGGTGTTCTCGGTTTCCTGTGCCGGGTGTTCTCGGTTTCCTGCGCCGGGCGTTCTCGGCCTCTTACTCCTGTGCTGGGTGTTCTCGGCTACCCTGACCAGGTGTTCTCAGTCTCCTGCGCCGGGCGTTCTCGGCCTCCTGTTCCCGTGCCGGGTATTCTCGGCTACCCTGACCGGGTGTTCTCGGTCTCCTGCGCTGGGCGTTCTCGGCCTTCTGTTCCCGTGCCGGGTGTTCTCGGCTACCCTGACCGGGTGTTCTCGGTCTCCTGCGCCGGGCGTTCTCGGCTACCCTGACCGGGTGTTCTCGGTCTCCTGCGCCGGGCGTTCGCGATTTTCTACCCACGACCGGGGTTTTCGGTACCAGTGAACGTGTTACTCCGAGGCGTATATATCCGGATCAATAACGGGGCTAACTATCCGTAATAATCCTTTCAGCACCTGACCCAATCTCCGTACCTGTTCGCTGCCCGCCCCGTCGAGTTCCTGTCGCAGCGCGGACTGCGTTAGATTTAAGTTAGACTAAGTTTTACGTTAGATTTAAGTTAGAATAAGTATTTGCGTGCATTCCGTAATATTCACCTAGATTTAGTTTTGCGACCCGTGCGTTTACGTTAAGTTCTGTCCGTCTGATCCGTGCGATTCGAAATTCTTGTAAACACTCGCTGATTTACCAAAGCCGTACTAATTACATTTTGATTATCAATTACTGTTTATCAAAGCTGTTTTATTTTATGTTCACTTATTAAATAAAGTATTTACTTATTTTTGTACCAAAAATAAATTGGTGTTTCATCTTTTCTCGAACCCCGACTCCGGCGAGCCGATCCGAGCGAGTCGAGAAAGTCGAAACGTTATAATATATATATATATATATATATACACAGGATGACTCAGAATAACCTTATGTCTTTGAAGGGACCTATTCCTGAGAGTATTCTGAAACGACTTTCCCTTTAGCAAAAATTTGTCCGATGCTTAGATTTTAAGTTATAAAGAAGAATAGTTATCGAATCACGAGGCGCGTATAGGAAATAGGCAGGGGCGGCGCAACTCACTGTCCGATACGGGCGATTATGTGAGACGCTCAGCTGTGATTAATTGACGCTCGAATACAATATCCTACCTCTCTCTCTCTTTCTCTCTCGCCCTCCTATATGTTTATCTTACAATCACGCATTTTAAATGTGATAGTTTTAATATAAAAATGATATTTACATGTACAGAATTATTAAAAACAAGGCAGCAAATAGTTAATGTTGAAAAAGAATGTTTGCATGCTTCACGGTGTGAAGGACAGCGTTAGTGCGCATGCCTGTGCAGTGCGTGCGGCGCTACGTGTGTGCGCGTTTGTCGTTCGGTTAAAGAAGTACCGTCGCAGTAGTTCTGTGTGGAATCGTTTGTATTACTAGAAAAAGAAATAAAGTTCTTTTCGTTTTCACTATCTAAGTTGGGCTGTCTCAAAACCCACCTCTGTCACTCTGAAAATCCGCAACAGGTTATGGGCCCAGGCAGACGTGTGTGATGTGAGAGAAGATCGTTACGCTAACGAGCAAGGTTAAGAAAAAAAAAAAAAGGTTTTTCTCGATCCTTCGGTATATCGTGCTGGGAAGTTAGTGTTCTCGCGCAAGATGTCAGACGAAATAGCTGTTAAAAACATCAAGAAATTTGATGGAACAAATTTCCAAACATGGAAATTTTTGATGAACACAGTATTCGTTGCGTACGGTGTAAAGGATCTGGTAGATGGCGAACGACAGAGACCGGCTGAAAATGAGCAAACCGCAAGAAAAGCGTGGGACAGAGACAACGCGAAGGCGATGTTCATTATCTCATCGTCCATAGAAGACAAGCAYTTGGAATGCTTGTTAACCTGCACGACAGCAAAAGATATGTRGACAAAGATGATCACAATACACGAACAAAAATCTGAGTCTAGCAAACTGATATTAACGCAGAAGTTTCATCAATACAAAATGGACGTGAGTGACTCGGTAGTACAACACTTCGCCAAAGTGCAGAACATGGCWCGTCAACTTGAAGATGTAGGCGAAAAGGTATCGGATGTAGCAGTCATGGCAAAAATACTRGCAAGCCTGCCATCCAAGTATAATTCGTTAATTACAGCTTGGRATAGCGTAGACATRGAGAATCAGACACTGAACAATCTACAGCTTCGACTACTGAAAGAGGAAAGTCGACTAAATGCCGAAGAAGAAATGGCGARTGCACTGGCCGCCACCACTATTAGTCAACCATGTAAGTCAAATAATCAAAAACTCGAGGASGTTAAGCACAGAAAGAAAACAGACGGTAAACCTCGAACGACCTTTAAGTGTCATTACTGCAAGAAACYTGGTCATTTCGCGAAGGAGTGCCGAAAGAAGAAGCGAGATGAGGAAGCGGAAAATAATAACACAAGCAAGTGCGCGTTTGTAGCAACGACTCACGACTTAACATCGTCATCAAGTGCACACGAGAAGAAGTTTTTGARTATGGATGTCAGTGACGTGTGGCTCATGGACAGTGGCGCCTCACGCCWCATAACCTATCGTCGCGAATGGTTCGATGTGTTTACTCCTATAGAAAATGAGACTATATCTCTCGGAGATAATGGCAAGTGTGAAGCAACGGGAGTTGGATCAATACAAATTAAAACGCTCATTAGCGGAAAATGGCACGAAGCACAGTTAGAAGATGTTTTATACATTCCGCGTATTAGAAAAAATCTTTTTTCGATTGGTGTCTATGCGTCAAAAGGGTACAATATAACCTTCAAAGATCGGTATGTTGTCATAACGCGAGGCAGGGAGATTAAGTTAGAAGGTGTTCGGCAAGAAAACCAAATAYATCGACTGCTCTTGGAAATAAATAAACCTTCAACAATGCAAGAAGCCAATGTGTCAACRACCTTGAAGACGTGGCATGAGAGGATGGGACACGTAAATGCAAGAACGTTGGAGGACATGTTAACAAAAAACTTATAACAGGAGTAAGTCTGACAGATGTCAACAAATTTTTCTGCGAATCCTGTCAAATTGGGAAGGCACATCGTCTGAAGTTCACAAAAGGTATAAAACATGATACAGTTACAGGAGAGTACATACACTCAGATGTATGCGGACCTTTCTCAATTGATTCTATCGGAGGCTCGAGATACTTTGCCACATTCAAGGACGATGCTTCCGGTTTCAGGTTTGCATACTTCATAAAGCATAAGTCAGATGTGTTTGATCGGTTCAAAGAATACGAYAAACTAGTGGAGACAAAATTTGGATACCGAATAAAAACTCTACGAGTAGATAATGGAAAAGAGTATATCAACATCCACATGAAGAACTATTTGTCAAACCGAGGTATACAGCTGCATACAACAGCACCATATACGCCAGAGCAGAACGGCAAAGCGGAACGAGACAATCGGACGATTGTGGAAAGTGCTCGCACAATGTTACACGCCAAACAACTACCTCTATTTCTATGGGCCGAGGCAGTTAGTACGGCAATATACATTCTCAATCGAACGTCATCTCGGATGAATTCRGGTACAACGCCGTAMGAAATGTGGATGGGAAASMMACTTTATCTCATCTCAGGATATTTGGATCAGAGGCCTACATGTATATCGACAAACAGTTTCGTAAGAAGTTTGATCCAAARGCAAAGAAGATGATACTTGTTGGATATCAGGCGGAATCCACAAAYTACAGGTTGTATGACCCGATATCYAAGAAGATTGTTGTGTCACGTAACGTGGTCATTCATGAAGGCAAGAAAAATCGAACGAATACWAGCGACGAATCAAATACAGAATCCCTCAAGCTTCCTGAAATCCAARAAATAGCCAATCAAAATGATAATGGCATAGAAAACGGTRRGGGAGAAGYTTTCCWTGATGAAYCTATRTACAGTGATGCAGAAGACGAATCGACTCCAGTTAAGAAAAATRAGCCTGCAATAYAGAAAAGAATCTTGAGAGATAGAGCCACTCTAAAAGCACCCAAAAGGTACGAAGCAAACGTCATAGAATATAGTACACCAATCACTTTTAAGGAGGCTGTTACTGGTCCAAACTCTGACCAGTGGAAGGAAGCAATAAAACGAGAACTCGAGGCACATCAGMGAAACAACACGTGGATAGTGGAGCGAAAGAAGGATAATAAAACTCTGATTGACTCAAAATGGGTGTTTAAAACACTCAAAAATGCCTCAGATGAAGATCCTCATTGTCAGTTTAAGGCA
>JANQDE010000175.1:118888-132366 GCA_037157785.1 Cephalotes varians
AACGTAGATAATCAGAGCGCGATTAAACTAGCCAAAAATCTCGAATTTCACAAGCGTAGTAAACATATTGACATCCGATATCATTATTTAAGGGAACGCGTGGTTGATGGTGATATCGATGTTAAGTACATTCCTACCGAAGTGCAAATAGCTGATATATTTACAAAACCCTTACCAAGAGATCGCTTTATAGCATTACGTTCTATGTTAAATATGGACAGCTGTGAAGCACTTAAACAGCGGGAGTGTTGAAAAAGAATGTTTGCGTGCTTCACGGTGTGAAGGACAGCGTTAGTGCGCATGCCTGTGCAGTGTGTGCGGCGCTACGTGTGTGCGCGTTCGTCGTTCGGTTAAAAAAAGTACCATCGCAGTAGTTCTATGTGTAATCGTTTGTATTACTAGAAAAGAAATAAAGTTCTTTTCGTTTTCACTATCTAAATTGGGCTGTCTCAAAACCCACCTCTGCCACTCTGAAAATCCCCAACAGTTTATTAAAATGAATTGGAATATTCAGAGATGTTAAAGGAATTATCACATTTCAGTTTTCCTTCCTCATTCTCCTATCTTTTATAATTTCAACGCCATTTTTTTGAAATTCTTCCCTCCTTCCTCAATTACCTTCTCAAAGATAATCGACAGCCTACAAATGAATACAAGTATATATAAATATATTTATTCACTCTGCTCCGCTCCACTCGTACCCTGTCACACATTTGAACATGAATACGTTGTAAAAAAAATTCGCCTAACACTCTAACAATGTATCGCGGTTAATTAGTAATTACTTATATTTTTATATAGACTGTTTTATAATAAAGTTTAAATGTTAGCGAAGATCGTTCTCGCTCTTATTAATTAAATTACAACGACCTCGCCCTTTCATTTCCTTACACTCGAAGATCGCACGTAGTCCAATCCCGAGTTAAAGGGGTTAAGTTCCTTGACTCGAATTAGGACCGACGATCGCACTGCTCGTGGAAAAAGGTGTTATAGCGTCTTTTCGGGACGTTGACCCATATTCCGGAGCCATAAAAGTGCGTTCGACTCGCAGCACGCGCCTCTGAGCGTATACCTGCGAGACAGTTACTGTTTACGTCCTTCCATATCTCCTCCTTCTCTTTCTTTCCAACTCATATAAACAAAACCTTCGGGGTTTGGACGTAACAAATTCTAAAGAGCTAAGTGAAACTCAAAAGGAGATTTATGCTGATTTTCTTACTGGGATATGTTTTTGAAAGGTGTTGTTTTCGAAAGTTGTGATTTAATAAAATATGAAATTATACTTAAAGATTGTCGTCCTATTAGGCATCTCAATGTATTCAAAATGCGGAATGAGATAAATAAAGCAATAGAAGAGGAAAAATGAAATAATAAGGTGTAATTAAGGAAAAGTCTTTGTCACTTGCAATCTTAAGGGGATCCTAAAATTGTCTGTGTTACCGACCAAACGCAATTATTTTTCATAAGCACTAATCTTTTTATTGATTGCATAGAATTATAAATCCTTTTCCACAATTAAAGTATGGACAATAACATACAACGCAGTATGCAACTTTATACGGAAAACGAAAAAAGAAATTACAGTTTTATTATCAACTTTTGGCGTTGACTCGTAACAATATTGCTTTATATAAAAGTTGTGTGTGTTGTAAGCATAAAACAAGCTTAGTAAGCATAAAACACTGCGTTGCAGTGATTACTTCAAGGAACAATACTATGCTTTTAGAAATCAGCTAGGAGCTTTAGTATAAAAGATCAGTGCAAAGGAAAAATTTGTGCAAATGTGTGTGTGCAATATCGGTATAGTAGAGCAATACAAAGCGTGTTGTCCTTGTCACTTTCATTATCGACAATCGTGTTATCCTTATCATTTCATTTTTAGTTCTGAATTAGATATGTCTGTATTATCGACATCGTTCAAGTTTGGCCATCTATATAGCATCCTCTTAAAAGAATCCTTAATAAATAAATATATAAAATATAAATTATTAAAAAAATTAAAATATTTAATCAAAAATAACAAATTTAATCAAAATAAAAAAATATATTAAAAAATACAAACAAATTTGGCGCTGCTACAAGTACGTTGCTTAAAGTACTAGCAGCGCCAAGTTTGTTTGTATTTTTAATATTTTTTTATTTTGATTAAATTTGTTACTTTTTGATTAAATATTTTAATTTTTTTAATAGTTTATACCTTTATGTATTTTTTTTTTAATATATTGTATTAATAGTTCTTTCTTAAATTCCACTTGGCGCTATTTCCTAATATCATATTTTTTTATAGAAAGTATATACAGGACAACTTTTTTGAAAGATAAAATCATTGTTCTGTTTTGATTGTGAAAAGAGCGTGTACTTGGCGCCTTTTTTTACCTTTTTTTTTAAATTTTTTGTAATTTTTGATAGATATCATTTCTTTTTTTTTACTAATATAGAAATTAATTAGATTTTGCTAAAGAGGTTCCACCACCACCTCCGTCATATTTTCAGTATGCAGTATATGACGTGCTCTTTAATTAATTATGTTCCAAAATACAAAATATAAATGTTATATCATTTTTAGATCATGTGTTTCTAATTCAAGCATCATCAGCTTAAATCTTATCATTCTCTTTTCTACATATATTTGTATATAACGGCCTCTTTCAATATTTACTATATAAAACTAAAAAGACTCATCATTTTCAAAATAATTTTTTTTATTACTTATTTTATCAAAAGACACGGTTAAATACTCAAATAATACCAGCAATTGCTTATCAATTTTCTGTAAGAAAATAATATAGATATCTCTAACATTTCTAGATCATTGTTTTTTTTCTAATTTGCGCATCATTGGCTTCAATCCAAATGTTAGGTATACCTTCTCTACATATACTTGTTTAGTAAAAATATCAGCCATATAATTTAGTATATGTATATAAATGTTATTTGGGCTGCATTCCGTTATCCACTGTGAGTATTCAATATCTGCAGGGCGCGTTACGTATGCTATAGGTTTTGAATATTCGCAGTGAGTATCGGAACGCAACCTTGTAAGCACTGCTGTACGTCAATCAATGACGCTAGCGTACCTAACGTCTAAAAATCGAAATTGTACATCCTGGAAATCGATTTTTTTATTTTTATATTTTACATTATAATAACTTTTTTCTTATGCATGTACAGTAAAAATAAGCATACTTTTATTATATAATTTGGGTATGCGTTATTGATTGAGCTTATTATCAACTTAACCCATCAATGCCCATGGCCAACTCATGAGCCCGAGCACTTCGGAACCGAAGTTTAAACAAATTATGCAAAATTCATTTTTTCGAAAATCTGACAGCGGAAATGGGTTCTACGTCGAAAATTACTGAAGGAATGACTGTTAGTTCCATGATTATCCAATTTGTTAACTAATAATAGCGTTATAAACAATTAGTGAAATGAACCAGCTGCATGCATAGGTGGGCAATGGAACTTGCGCACGCTCGAGATTTACTCATTCCACTCACGCACACCGAAATGCTCTGGCTATCCATGTAAACAATAACTGTTTAAACAAATTGCAAAATTCGGAATTTTGCCATATTCTTGCATAATTAGGGCTAATGTCCCCTTTTACATCAGTTCCGAAGTGCTCGAGCTCATGGATTGACCATGGGCATTAATGGGTTAATCGACTCAGCTGTTATTGAGATCTGTTAATCTCGGCTTGTCTCAACTTTTGGTCTCGCGTAAAGATACACGGTCCGTCTCGCGCTACGCGTGAACTTGGCGCGAGACACTACCGTGTCTCTTGATATTGATATAAACTTTTTTTCATGTTTGATGTGGGAAAATCGCCTCCAAAGTTTGTCCTCTTATTTTACCCTGTATACACATGTAGTATAGATAATTCACAATTAAATCAATTATGAATATTAATTGTGAATTAGTTCTCAAAATGCTTTATTTTTTTTAAGACGTTATTATTATCTTGTAATAATAAAAATCATTTACGCATATCGCAGTATAAATAATAAAATTACAATTAATAATTTACATCTAATTTCAATGTTTAATTAGATCATAATGTGATTTCAGAATTGTGACATGTTCATTTATAATATTTCATTATCATTGTGACAAGTTTATTTATAATAAAAATCAATGAAAGTTATACTAAAAATAATATGTTTAATATAATCGAAAATAGTTAAATTATAAATAATATTTAATAACAATGCTTTTATGTTAATATATTATTATGTTGTTTTTTTGTATTTCAAATTATTCCTTTTAAAAATCTTCTGTTATACACTTTTTTTTCATTTTATTTTTCTAATTTTTTATTACAATCTTGCTATCTATTAAAATTTGATCTGTTAAATTTAACTAATATAAGGGATCTACTTCTAATAACTTTGACCTTTACATACAGGGTAGGCCATTTTAATCTTTCCATGCTGATAACTCGAAAAAGAAGCATTTTCCTAAAAAAAAACACAAGAGAGAAAAGTTGTATAATTTTGAGGAGGGAAAAAGCTAGTGACCATGAATTTGACCTTGAAAGCATTTTTCAAGGTTATTTGTGGATCAAATCGAATTTTTTAAACGGAATTTCTCATTTTTCATTGCATATTCTAGTAACATACCTCAAGAGCTTTTCAAAATGCTATAATAAAATATTTTTTCATTAAATACTTTTCAAGTTATAAGACTTGAAAGCTACAGTACCGCAAGCATTACCATTACTCAGGATATCCGACCGATGACTAAAATCTTTTGAATGTTGTTAGAGACATTGATAACATTAGAATGAAGAGGTCCCTCTTATTTTCATTTTTAAGCATTTAAAGTGTTACAAGCTGTTATCTCTGAAAGTACACATAATAGTGAAAAAGGTTTCATATAAAAATTGTATGGCTTGAAAGAGGTCAAATAACATTGATATTAATTTTAAAAAAATAACTTCTTCAAGATTAATATAAAATGATCATATTAATTTCAAATGGGGTCCTCCAAACTTGATGGCAGATTCACGTAGCTGAGAGACATTTCCAAACGTTATAATGAGA
This sequence comes from Cephalotes varians, assembly GCA_037157785.1. Lineage (NCBI taxonomy): Eukaryota > Metazoa > Arthropoda > Insecta > Hymenoptera > Formicidae > Cephalotes > Cephalotes varians. The sequence continues at coordinate 123,937 of JANQDE010000175.1, forward strand.
GTAAAGTGAAATTAGCATAGACCGCTTGGAGTGCGACGCTTAACATGACAGCATATCTGGATCATAAAATTTGTCGCTCTTTCTGAATCCAAAGTAAAAAATGGGGGTTCCCATTTAAAAATGTGAAATTAATGTGATCATTTTAACCTTGAAAAAGCTTTTTTTTAATTAATATCAATGTTATTTAACCTTTTTCAAGCCATACAACTTTCATATAAAACATTTTTCACTATTATGTGTACTTTCAAAGATAACTTGTAACACTTCAAATGCTTAAAAATGGAAATAAGAGTCTTCATTCTAACAAATGTTATCAATGTCTCTGAACAACATTCAAGATATTTTAGCCGTCGGTCGAACATCTTGAGTAATGCTAATGCCGGCAGTGCTGTAGCTTTCAAATCTTATAATTTGAAAAATACTTAATAAAAAAATATTTTATTACAATGTTTTGAAAAAGGTATGCTACTCTCTTGAGGTATGCTACTAGAATATGCAATGAAAAATGGGGCATTCCATTTAAAAAATTTGATTTGACCTACAAATGACCTTAAAAAATGCTTCAAAGTTAAATTCAAAGTCACTAACTTCTTCCCTCTTAAAATTATACAACTTTCCTCTCTTGTATTTTTTGGGAGAAAAATGCTTCCTTTTCGAATTATCAGCGTGGAAAGATTAAAATAGCCTACCTTATATATTGTCATGACTTTTAGCTGTCGCTCATTATTCATTAAAAAATTATTAACAAAAAAAATTTTGAAAAGTTTTTAAAATATATCACGTGAAATACCACAATTATAGATCTTGTTTTCCGTAAACAAGAGGGATAAGATACATGGATCCTCGCTTCTTGGAAAATTGTAAATCTATGTTGAATCTCGCTTCGCGTTATAAAGTGTATGCATGGACACAGTAAGTTTCGTCCTCTCCTACGAGAGAGCTGCACCACTGAAAAACTAAATAAATTTGGAATCTCATTCCATGGAAAGTTATAAAGCCATGTAAGACGTTGCTTTGCATGGAAAATTATAAATCCATGAAGCGAAGTTATACATTTGAGTTTATACCTTTTTACACAAAGCGAGGTTCTTATTTAATCTTATTTGTATAGTTTTTCGGTGATAGAGCCCTATAAAGAGAAACGAAATCCATTGCGTTTATGTATACTTTACAACGCGAAATGAGATTCTACATTTACAATTTTCTACGCGAAAGAAAAATTTCACATGGATTTACGATTTTCCATATAAAGTGTGGTTTACTTCATCTCACTGTGGGCGAAACGAATATATAATTATATGTATTACACATTCCCCTTACAAAATGAAAAACCGAATATTACTTTTTACCCAATAATTTTACTTGTCATCATTATTTATATCATTAGAGAATCGTTATAACAAGATACAATATGCCCATTATTTCAAAAAAATTCATTCATGATATTTATATGATATTGAAATTTGCGTTTAAAAATAAATTTAATAACATGAGATAACACTCATCGGGGTAACATACAGCTATAATTCCGTATTGCAAGGAAGGGAGGAACTGTAAAGAACTATAAATAATGTCTAATTGTACTGTTCCACATGATAATTCCAGAAACTTTCCAAATTCTTTTTTGTTAATAACTTTTTAATGAATAACGAGCGACGGCTAAAACCTTTTAAAAATCACTCAGAATCATGAACTTAACAATATAAAAAAGTCAAAGTCAAAGTCATGGAGGTGGATTCCTAAATAATAATTAAATTTACTAAATAATAACTAAATTTTAATTATAATGTCATTTTTTACATACATGTATTCTAACAGTTTATACATCCTAGCACCCATATTCAAAATCGGGAAATAGGATGTCTTAAAGATTATTATTAAAATACCTTTTAGAAAAGACGTCTTAATGGCATAAGTTCCGATTTTGAACGTGCTGTCTGGGTATATTACGCGATATTAAAATATTATTATGGTTTTTTAAACAGACATTCGCGAATATATTTAATCTCAATCGATCACGTTTTTTTTTTTTTTATGAAATTTAACGTTATTTATTCCATTACTCTTAAGGTAAATAAACATTATTAAGGTGAATGAAAAGTTAAGTACAGAATGCAATTCTTATAAATATTACGCTTGGAATGAATTTTTAAAGAAACATATTTTAATTGACATCTCAAGCTTTATTATCCGAGAATATCAACAAAATGTACATTTTTGCTGATAAGCAAGAAATGACTGATAATTAACGAAATTAAAAATATATATGCCACATTTCAAAACATTATCAAAAATAAAAAATTTCAGTTTATTTAAAAAATTAAGTTTTATTATTATGTCTGAATATCTGAATAAAATTTCAGCTGAATTCTCTTATTAGTTTAAAAATTATTTTATTATTTTAATTGCATTGATTCTTATATAAAATGGCGTTTTGTATATTTATATGAGTACTTATTTGCAAATTTGATAAGGAAGTAGCATTATGAATTAAATCAAATTTTTTACATATACTAATCAAACTCTATTTTAGCACTTGCTACTCTAATACTTGCAAAAATTCATTTGAATCCACTTACTCGGTCAAAAATTATTTACCTAAAACTGCAGCAAAATATATTCATTACATAAGCTATTATAAATCGTGTCACATACCGACAACTTTTAATTTACAACAGAGCAGAGAACGCTGAGATATCTCAATGTAAACTAAGAAAGAATAACATTCTATACGAGGAACCACTAAGAGGCCTAAAGAAATAAACAATAACCAATCTCACGATAATTATCGATAATTTTTAATTCACGAGTCAGCCTCAGTAAACAGAACAAAGCACGCGATAAAATTTGATGTAAATTTGATATGTAGCGCCGCAAGAAGGGCCTGAAATTATAGACAAAACCGAGATAAACCCTTCCTTTTTGAGAAATTCATGAGTGGTGGTAATAAAATTTGGATAGATATAAATAGAAACGAAAAACATCGTAATTTGTTCAGTCTTGGTCAGTCAGTCGCATTCGTATCTCAATCGTATATCTAGTTGTAAGTCATAAGTCGAAATTCGAGCATTCGACCATTAGTTCTCCGTGAACATTCGCAAATCAATAACATTTATTCCTCCGTGAGTAGTCGTACCGCTATTCCTACGTTTCTTGCTCGAATTAAGCACTCTAGTTTTAGCAATATTGTAATCCTATAAAATAAAGGTAATTAATAATAATAACCAAAGTAGCTTGATTTCCTTGGAGTCTAACGAATTAGAAATTAATATAGAATTTATATCCGTCGCCTCCAAAAGCAGACTTGACTCTTTCGCTGACAAAAAGCGTAGCGGATTGGTTTCTGATTCTGTTTAAGTGTAACGGTTGCTAAAGTCTGTTTTCGGTAGATGAATTCCTATCAGTTATTATTCCTAAATTGGGCTCACTTCTACGCTGTCAAGGAATAATGGATATTTTATCGCTGCCCTGCGTAACAATTTCAAGTTCATTTTGAGAATTTCATTGCAACTAATATTTTAATGAAGAAAAGAGGAGGTAAGCAAGTACAATTAAAACGGCTCAGATTCCAGGTCAAATAGGCCTTTAATTCGCAAAAGGATCCTTTTTATCTCCTCGAAATCCTCGAGAAATTAGAAACAGACATCCAAGTTGAGAAGCCTCACACCTATAATTTAATTCCTATCGATGTCGAAATCGATTATCTTGACTATCGATAAATAAATAAAACAAAGCCTCGTTATACCATCTACAAATTACGTTATTGTTTCGGTTTCGAAGATTTAGTCGCGCAACTAGTCCAATTCCCGGTAGATTACTTAAATGTATTGATCCAAAAATGGACGGTTTGACCAAACGTAACAATCCAATTATTTGTTGTTTTTTTTTGCAGTTGGTTTTAGAATGTATTTTTTGTTAATTAAATTTCGATAACTTTTTGATATTATACAGCCAAAACATCTTTAAAATAAATACTAAAGAATTTTGTGACGTGTCATTCAACGAAAAATATAATAATTGTTTAAATGATCCAAAATTAGTGCTACATTTGGTTCTCTTATTTTTTGCTCGTCTTATATATTATTTTTCACAAATTTTTGACTTATCAGACATTAAATTAATATGACATGCACTTACAATAATAAGAATCTTTATCCGGCTTGCTCGCTTGTTTATGATGCGAGCTAGGACTCCTTGGTCTCAAGGACATCCATTTCCATCCCGGTCTGCGCGTCCGTGCCAGGAAGTGCAAGACGCGTTCTTCCGGAGAGGAAAAAAATTTATCGGAAGCCGAATTATATTCGCAGTAAACCCAATCGGGATGCACCTTCCAGTTGTTTCCCTTGAAATACTCCGTTACTACAATCAAGAACGCACCGTTTTCTCCAATATTTTAAATAGCGTGCAATTATAATGAAAAAATTACCATTTACGATAGCAAACTTGATTTCTTGCTCGGCTCGTAATTCGAACATGCCATAACCTTCGGGAAGAACCAAGCCTAAGGAAAATGGGGTACCCTCGATCGGCTTGTAAAAATAGTTATGCCGTCTAATTGTAACTCTTTTCTACAAATCAACGAAACATAATAAAATGGAAATTATATTATCTCTACATCATACGATATACAATATTATTATTAGGTTCATAATTGTTTTTTTTTATAATAATTTCTTACCATATCGTCATAATGTATTTTGATTGTAAAATCTGTTTCTCCTTCTTTTTGATCAATCATGTCGCGTCTTAGCTAAAGAGAATAATATTATCATGTTGTTATTGTGTTATTAAAAAATGATAAAATAACGGAAAGTTACACTTACATCGAGCAGAAGCGAGTTGTTCGGAGGGACTGAAGGGCCATCATATTCTGCGAGTTCAACTTCCGATAGATCTACACTTATATACGAAGGTTTTAATGTTTCATCGTACTGAAAAAAGACGTATTTTTTATAAATTACTTCGAATAGAGCATTATCCTCCCTCCTTCTCTTTATCTTTTTCTCCGCGTGTGTGTGTGTGTGTGTGTGTGTGTGTGTGTGTGTGTGTGTGTGTTTCAATTATAAATAACTATAGATAAATATATAACAGCAACACAGAACATAACTATTATATAACATAAGAATAGAACATATAATATAACAAATATTGTATCTTGTTTTGTATGTACAATATAATTGCTATAAAAAATTTTTGTTATTACTTGTTATAATAAGATAATAACAACATAACAAATTAACATTGCAACAAATATATTTAAATTACTTTAATGTTTATATGTTAAACTAAAATCTTCAATAAAATTTTTTTCACCCGCCAAATAGAGCAATACTTGGCGAAAGTCTTTTTTCGTAAAAAAATCATAGAATAAAAAGCGCAGCATTATGAGATATTTTATTCGTGTTCTAGTAAAAAGATTTTTTAAATGCAAGTCTTCGAAATTGTGAAAGTGAATGAGATATATTTTGAATACAATTTTGTTTACTTTTATATAAAAATTAAATAAAATCTGATATTTCTAGAAAAATTATATGTACCAAAATGTATTATTAGATGTTCCGGTTAGTTTTGAGAGCTCACTATAGATGGCTGTAACTACAAATCTACTGTAGGATAGCATGGAGTTGAAAATCTAGTATTAGTTATATAAAATCGAAAAATATAGTCTGTCCGAGTGTACGCCCATTAATAGCTCAATGTCAGATCCGCGGGAAGCGGGGACTGCAAACGTCCCGCGCCGCGCTGCGAGTGCCTCCTTCACTCGAGCAGTGCGCTGGCCATGTCTTCCCACTCCCCGGGGGTCAAGCTATCAATGGGCGTACATTTGCCAGTAGAAGGCTGGGTGGACGCGCGTATTGGGCAATCTTGAGAAATTAATATCTCGTTGACTGTTGCGAAAAGTTAAAAATGTTAGAGGACTTTCCGCTTTAGTTTAGTCCGCTCTAGCTGTCCATGAAAATTGTTCACAGAATTATCAAACACCTTGTATATAATGTTAACAATCTGTAATATTAATCCATCACTTTTCGATCATGTAATATACGTCATCTAAACACCTTTTTGGTCACATAATAACTAGAATACAATGTAAACATGACAAGAGTAAATTACTTCCAACTTTGCAAATCAAGTACTTACATCTGTGTTTCCAGGCTGCATGAAACATTCATATAGCATTATATTATTTATGTCTCTCTTTATAACAAACAAAAATATAAAAAAACAAAGACAAAAAGAAAAAAAAGAAGAAAAAATAAATTATTCTCTTATAATCTCTTTTACTATAAGCTTCCAATGTTGTTGAACTAAGAGTTTTAAAAATTTATTCGTTCTATATGTATATTAGGATGAAAAAAAGAGTAAATATCTAAAAAAATGTACACAACACAGATTATCTCAACCATACAAAGTGAATCATAATGGTTGTGCCAACGTTTTACCATAAGAAACAAGTTATCGACTGCAACTGTAACTGTCTACTAAACATTCCATAGATGACAGCTGCTTAGGTCAATCGTGCGTACTGAATGCCCGAATGTGATGTATAGTCAAGTTCTAAAGTATGAATTTCCATTAAATATAACATTTTATAAAAGCTATGCATGCTTAATTAATACATTTAATTCTTATATATTTACATATATATTTACTCTTATATATTTAACTCTTTTCTTAAACGTGGTTTATTTTTGCGCGTTTTTATTTGTATGCAACTTTCCTTACTCAAATTCTTTTCCTTCTTTTCAAATTAAAAACATAATTCTTTTTACGCGATTTCTTATTATGCGGAACACATCTATCGCGTAAAAAGAAAATTGGATGTAAAATGCTATTCTTATAGAATATTATAAATGCTGTAGAGAAAAACGCGTCTAATTTCATTAAAATTGGAGGTGAAAGGTGTATTCTGGATAATTACCAGTTTTATATTTACAATTGTTGAAACAAAGGCTCTAATGATACATTGTTTTTTACAGTAGTAGTTTACTGACGTTTTATGCTCATGCGCAAGAAAAGCGGTCCGTCTAACAATACTGGCTACGTTTACACCACGCGACCTGACGTATGCCGTTACCTATACCCTGAACTAATGTAAGTCAGTAACGAAACATTTACATCATGTAGACTTATGGATATTTTTGGATTAACGTAGGTAGCATTTGGTCCTCATATGAACGCCATTTATCATTTGACATTTGAACAAGATACTAGGATTTACTGATATATTTTAGATCTAATTTTCAGGTTACCTCCATTTACGCATTATCTCGTGTAACAGCGTACAGCCTAAGAGAGGTTAGAGATCGTAAAAAAGTTACCCAATCCAAACAAATGCACAACTGTTTATATCGTTGTGATTTATCGTGTTTAGGTCAAATATTGAGGATAAGTGGCGTCCTAAAGGCACGGTGTAAGTGTAAACCACTGGCTACACACGAACGGCGCGGTGTGTAATGTCGGATGTACAATGTGTAGTGGATATCGCGTTTTGTGTGTGTGTGTGTGTGTGTGTGTGTGTCCGAGTAGTACAGTATCATTACATTGTTAAAATATAGAGATAGTCTCATTTGGTTTATTATTGTTAATAACAAACAGAGAAAGCAATTAAAAATGCTATATTATCATCCGAATATTAATTATTGAATTGTACAGGTGGAATGCATAGGAACGATAAAGGACAATCGGACACACGGGAGCATTGATTGCACTCCGATATTTACTGCCAGTACTGAAAATCTATAATATACATAACGTGCATTATAGATTTTCAGTACTGGCAATGAATACCGGAACGCAGTTTATATCGCTCTCTTGCTTGCTTTCTCGTTCGCTACTTTACTCGCTCTCTCACTCGCTTTCAGCTCTCCCGTTTTCTCGCTTGCTCGATCTCGATCTCAATACATACATACGTCACTGCCAGACTTGATCACTAACGCCTCTTGCGTCAGAAGTTGCAACCATACAACACAAGGGGTGAATTCGTTTATGCAGTCACTGCTGCAGAAGGTATCATTTTATCTTTGTTTATGTCCAATGAACAATGAAGATAAAATGATACTCTCTGCAGCAGTGACTGCATAAACGAATTCACCCAAGATGACATATATATATATATATACATATATGGTCGACGGTGACGATAATAATGATGACAATAATGACGACGTTTCTTAAGAACGTTCGTCAGGCACCTAGTAAGTCAACAGAAAGTTGCTATAGTCACTCCAGTGACTAGTGCAGTAGGCGCATATGACTTGGCAACGGTGCTTTTTCGCGATATACATATCTATATGATCAAAAAGGTAAACAAGCAGGCGTATCGCGTAATTAGTTTATTATATTTTTGTTCGTTTATTATTATATTGACTTATATGCAATCGACCGTACGATCGATTGCATGGAGATTTCAAATAGCACGTGTAAAATTCG
>JANQDE010000175.1:136924-191558 GCA_037157785.1 Cephalotes varians
CACTACTCATATCAATAGTGACACTACTATATATACAATAGTGACACTACAGCACTAGCAGTGACACTAATAGTACTTTTTTACGAGGGGAATGTGCTATAGTGCGTGGGAATTAGTGTGAATATATCGCATATGTTCGCAAATCGGATAATACACATATTCTTCATCATGTGAATGTACCTCCAATCATCTAGTATATTTGTACCATAATATTTCCTTACGAGAATTTCAAAGTATTATTTTTCCTCCTATTTTTTATGATACTTATGTATCTTGTAATTACGTTTTTATTTCAATGTATACCTTCAATTTTTGACTGTACATGTTTAAAAGTGTACTTAAGGAATTATAAGACTTTAGAAATTTCTAAAAAAAAATTAAAATTTCTTTTATTTTCAAGTTTGACTCCAGATAATATGTCCACAATCAGACATAGGACATTTCATGACGTTTAAGACATTTAATTGATGTCTTAAAGTCATTTATGTCCCGATTTTGAATGTGGTACCATCTTGAAAGTCATAAAAATAAAGCCGATATAGATTAGTAATCGAAAGTGAATTATAAAAAATTGCAAAATTACATCCTAAAATTTTAAACGCGCTGTTCTCAAAACATTATTTTTAAGAACAGTGACTATGATAACTCAAATACGATTTATCTAATTAATTTAAAATTTTAAAGTAACAATAATAAGTAAATTTAGATCGATATGAATAACACTTAAGATACATAAGAAGTAATAAATAAATAGAGAAGCTGTGTATGCAATCGAGACTGGATTTTAGTGTCTAATAATATTTCTATGTAAAAATTTTAAATTTTCTAGTTCTGTAAACCACGTGTCGATTACTGTCGACTTTAAAACGCAATCTTAAAATAAAACTGAAATAGTAACATAATTAAATTAATACTCAATTTAATAATAAAAATTTTAATTTGCTAATAAGCATTCTAAAACACTGCAAAAATTTATTGCGAAGAATATCCCAGAGTTCGAATTTGGACCTTCCTACTATTCGAGAGAGGAATCTTTACCAATTCGACCATTGAGACACATTTAAATTACAAATACTAGTATTATTAGAGTAGTTAACCATGTGTAGTTAATATTAATGGAATATTAACATTTATTTCTTGATTCATGAATATCAGCATCATTGTATATAAAAAATGTTGTATTCTCTACAATATTGGGTTAGAGAAAAAGTTTCTTCGTATTTTAATGCAAAAGTAAAACAAGTTTTTTTTTTCATATTTTAAATAAAGTTTATTAAACCAAATATGTGCCGTTTTGTTCGACCACCTTCTGCCATTTTTGAGGTAACTTCATAAACCATAATCCCGTCTGTAGAACTTCTGTAATTTCTGGGCGAAAAACTGCGACAAGTGATTTTCACAGGCCTCTTTTGAAGTTAACTTTACACATTAAGAAAGTTCTGAGATCGAAACAAATGGTAGTCTGATAATGCAAGGTCAGGGTATAAGATAGATGCATCAAAACTTCCCAATCAAGTTTTCTCAATTTTTGACAGGTCGCCAAAGATGTGTGGGATCTGGTATTGTTGTGATGACGCCTTTCCTATTCCTTATCAATCCTGATCGTTTTCTCTTGATTGCTTGACGTAATCCAAATGTTGACAATAGAGATTAGAATCAATCGTTTGACCGAACGTCAGCAGCTCGTAGTGAACGATTCCTTTTTAATCCACTCCATCCCCACACGCGCGCGCGCGCGCACACACACACACACACACACACACACACACACACAAAGCATCATTTTTCTTGGTGTCAATCCTAGCTTTACCGTTTGCTTCAACTTACTTCGATCACGATCTTTTTCCTACATTATTTCATACATTATTGTCGTATGTGATCTATTTTTCATCGTCCATAATGAGCCATTTGTTTGATTCGATTTTGTTCCGTTTTAGCAATGATTCGCAGATGGAAATTCGACCCATTAAATTTTTCACTGTTAAATCATATGGCACCCAAACATCAAGTTTTTTTGTATCCAGCCTTCTCCAAATTTAAAACTGTTTTGTGATTGATGTTTAGTTCCTTACTAATATCATGACTGCTAATGTGTCGGTCTTGCTCAATTTTTTCCATGATTTCGATTTTTTTAGTGATTGATCGACCAGAGCGAGGTGCACCTTTGACATAAAAATTTCCAGATTGAAAACGCTTGAACCAGCTTTGTGCCATACGTACTGATACTGCATTATGTCCATAAACATCACAAATTTTTTTAGCAGCCTAAGTCGCATTCTTCCCTTTTTTTGTAATAAAATTTCAAAATGTATCGAATTTCTTCTTTATTTTCACTCATTTTCAAAATGCAATAACTTTTGACTGAATAAACAAGTATCATAACTTTTTTTTTAATTACTCTATAATATGTCACCTTTCAAACGCACGCAAATATTACCAGATCCAATTAATATTACTAGAGTTGCAATCCTAAAGCCATCTACCGAGAGAATACGAAGAAACTTTTTCCCCAACCCAATATTTATTAATACTGACAGTATTATTGACCATATAAGGTCTGCATTAGGATTGCATTTTAAGACAGACAGTAACACTCAATTTACAGAACTGGGAAATATATTTAAAATTTACATAAAAATATTATTAGGCACTAAGATCCAGCTCCAATCGTATAGGTCGCTTCTCTATTTATGTTTTATACAGTAACACTTTTAGTAATATTAGAAATATTTCACATCAATTCAGAAAATCTTTTTTCTCCTTTTAACACTCCGTTTACGGACGTTTATATACCTATCTTTATGGATACGCGTCAATTTGACGCACGAACAAAACCATACATTTTCCTCAAAAAACAACATAATTATACACTATTAACTTAAACATAAAACTGATAAATAAAAAATGAAATGAAATATTTATTTAAAACTTATATATATATATATTTATTTATTTATTTAACATTATATAACATTACAACTATTGAACAAAATATCTGACAAAAAACAATAACAATTTGACATAAATAACTTTTTATCATAAGCACATTGACGTTAGCAGTGTTTTGAAGACGTCAGTTATTATCCGATTGTAAACATATAAACTACTGACAGGCAAAGAATATCAAATATCACATGTAAATTTCGCCTCTTTAACAAACGTTAATAATTAGCCAATTATTAATTGATAGTTAAAATAATTGTTAAAGATAAAGTAAATGATTGGACGAAACAAAACTACACATTTGCACATTTCAAAGTTGATCATCTACCATGTATTGGTTGCTTGTCATTAGTGATATGTTACACAGACTAAACGATTGTCTGACGAGTTATTCCATTGTTTCGCCGAATCACGTACTTTAAGAATGCAGTTGACATTTTATTATATCATTGAGCGGCTGAAGAAGACTTTAATAGTTGAAACATGTACCGCGATTATTATTAAACATCGATGATTACATATTTTATTAATTGTATTGATTTGTAATTTTTTGAGATTACTGTTGGAATGGTTCAATAAAAGTATATATTTTTTAAAAAAGCGCTAATATCTGCGAAAATTACTCGTTAATTAGGCCGAGAATTGTTTTAATTTGTTATTACAACTATTGTTCATAAAATTCGAAATGCGCCAAAATGACGTGCTCCGTAAACGGAGTATTAATTTTTTTTCCTTAAGTTATAACAAAAGCATTACTTATGTGTTTAAGTAAAAAATTTATGTAGCATTGGAAAATATACCTTATTTTTTACGCGCGTGAGCGATTCATTACACTTTAATAACTTCACTTTATAACTTCTATAATTCCTTATAATATTATGATTAGCTACTTCAATTAGATTTCATATTAAGTTTGAATATCTTTTAATTATATTAATTTGTAGTAGCTCGTAATTAAAAATACAACAAAAAAATGAGAGAGAAGGAAAAAAATAAATCTCACATTAAAAAATAGAAAAAAAAATTTTTTTTAATTTTCAAAATTTTTTTGTATTTTTCGGATAAATAATTTTGAAAGTAAAAGATTAATGTTTATGCTTTGTTATTTTCTTGGATAATTTTTAACTTTATCAATAGTGGTTAACACGAAAATAAAGTGGGTATAATAAAATAACATTCCATTTTTAATAAAAACACTTAGAAACGATTTGAGTTATAAAAAAGAGTTGTGTAAAACACAGGGTAGTTCGACAAATTTAAAAGATAGAAATTTCGTAAAACTGAATAACTTTTGTTAAGTAATATATGTTCGGTGACATCTCCTTAGGCGTCCATTTTCAGACTTAGCGTCCTGGCAAAAATTTTTCTCATTAGAATCCTTCATATAATTTTTCAGAATTTCTACATAAATTTTTAAATTCTTCAGAATTTCTATATAAATTTATAATTTTTTAGAAAATTTCTCAAATTTTTACATGAATTTTTTATATGAATTAGAACATTTTTCAGAGATATTAAGAAAATCTACTTTTTTTAGAATTTTTTCATATACGTAAATTCTAAAATATTCTAAAATTTTTCATTCTATGTAATTTGCAAAGGAAATTCGAGAATAATCTATAATGAGCGTAAGTAATGAACTTACGAGGAAAGGGACCCAATGAGCCCTCTCAGATTTTGATGAGCTTTGAATGTTGTTTTCTAGACAAAAATAAGAGACACGTATTTTTTTATACGTGCCTAATTGCATTTTTAAGAATTATACACCCACCAAAAATATGAAAGATATGAATAAATGTTTTAGAAAATAATTATTAATTAATAAAATTCTCAAGTTTTAACAAATATTAATGTAAAGTATTATATATTCAATATACTTAATTTGAATCTTCACATTGTTCGTTTTTAGAATGTTAAACAATAAACCACTCGGCCCATTAACCGATTGTGACAAAATTAATTATTAACTCAAGAATTCCCATTATTTGCGGATAAAAGCAAAAGGACTTTTTTAGTTTTATCGCTGAAAATTGCTCAAACCAGAGTCGAAACGTTCATAAATTGTTATTAATCTAATAATTATATATATTTTTAACATATTTACGCATTGTTTTCTGCGTTTGGCTCTCATTTTCTCTGAAAAAATATGATCTTCTTGAAAAAATATGGTCTTCTTGACAAACAAATATACATGCAGATCGGCTCGCTCAATTCCTCGAAGAAATAGTCAAGAAAGATGGAGAAAAAATTGGAGTCGGAGTGAAGGCTGCCAGAATGCTGGAACAGCTTTCGAACAACTGCGCGAAGCAGACAAAGTGTGTCGCCTTAAACGAGTCTTATATGGACTCCGCCAGGCTGGACGGACGTCAGTGGCACACACGACTTGACGTAGTGATGTGCGAACTTGGACTAGCGCCAACTAAAGCTGACCCTTATCTGTATCGTGCGAGACAGGGCAAGAAATTCATCATTGCACTCGTGTACGTAGATAATATTTTGTTTGCTTCTCAGAATCTAGGATGGATCAAACAAATCAAACATGGACTAGCGAAAAGGTTCGATAAAGGACCTTGGTGAAGCACGACAGTGCCTTAGAATTGAAATTTGAAAGGATGACGGGGGATTCACTCTCTCACAACAGGGGTACATCTTTGATGTCCTTGACAGATTCAAAATGGAAAATTGCAATTCTGTGTTCACACCAGAGGATAACAGTGTCAAACTATTTAAGGAAGCTACAATTGAGCTCCCTTAAGCTCAGACTTCTCTGAAGCCGTGTACTTTTGGGCGATGTCATAAACTGTTGATCCGGCGTATCCCAAGACCAGGTGATGTCCGTCTGGTATGAAGGTTTTCGATGATTGCTGCTCTTTGATTGTATTCTTTATATTCTACACTATTTTTCACGTGTTCCGCCATTTTTAGGTTATAAACATCTTATCGACATATGTTTACATTAGCGCAATGTGAAGCCTCCGGAATTATAATATAAATAGAGAATTTCAAATTGAATTTTATCCAGATTCTACTGCCGCACTCTGTATAGAAGTTCGTAATTATTTCTCAAAGTGGCATGTCGAAACAAAACTTTATCATAAATGGTTATATTCGTATTAAAATAACGTTTCATCTGATCATTAAAAAATTTTAAAATTGAAAAAAGTGACGAAAGAAATTTAAAAAAAATTTTTTTTAATAAACAAAGGAGCATAGAAGCGTAGAATGTCAGTGCTTAAAAATATTTATATAAAATATAAAATATAATCGAATAAAAAAGGAACAAACGTTTCGATTCTAGGTCATCTTCAGTGTTCATTAATTATAAGTGTTCAAATTTAAAATATTATTCCATAAAAGCGCAACATTTAAAACCGCGTCTTCATTATGGTCGGCTTTGTCAAATGTTACGACCATTTGGTGGTTGTGATAGTCGGTACGTCTCAGTTGGCAGTACCATTTAGCACCAAAGTGTCAGCCGGCAGATTTACCGAAGTCGATAAATATTAAAGGAGCCGAGCCAAATCATGTAGTGAGGACGCAGAGTAGTATCTTTTTAAATAAAAAAAAAACAAATAAAAGAATGATAAGAATTTTTTCCCGATCGCTAAAAAACGTAAAGTCACAGCAAATCGTGCGAAAATGGCTTTGTTGAAGCTAGAGTCTGATCATTGATCTTTAGTCCAATCAATTGCAATAAATTTTCGAATTCATTACTTAACATCCGAAAGAAGAAATCATCATTTCTGAAATCACCATTGCATCTGTATTCAAGATTTAATACATCAACATCGTCCAGTAGCAAGTCAGGTATTAAATCAGTAGTACTATATCTGTTTCTACTACAAAGACTCGTTCGCACCCAAAATTTTTATTTACGAAACGATTTTATCTGTTTTGATGCAATAATTATAAATGCTGCTGAAGCAATAAGTACGTCATCATCATCGTACATTTTGTTCTCAATTAGTTTATATTGCCAATTTTAATGGAGACTTCCAAACATTTTGAAGGTCATTCAGCAAAGCCAACCATAATAGAGACACGGTTTTAAACGCATACAAAATGATTTCCGTAAAAAAACAGTAAACGATATTAATAGTTAAATGACGATATGATTCGCCTCAACGGTGGTTGTGTTATTTTTTCTCATTCATTTTCTTCAAATCTTGAAATCATATTACTATACGGCAGCAAATCAATTTAAAAATGTACAATTTTATCTCGTTTGTAGATTTTCGTGGTGTCATCGTCAGATCAGTAAATTATCAATATAAGAGAATATTTAAAAAGCTATAAAAGTTAAAGTAACGAAACATTAAAAAATCAAAGTCAAAAGTAATAAGAATGCAATAAATAGTTAGAAAAAGAAGATTCATATATGAAGTCAAAGTCAAGAAATTAAAAGATCCTTTATAAATACCTGTTAAATGACAGCACACAAAGTTTTCTAACTCGTTATAAATGTATGCTAATACTGTTTGACAACGATACATAATGGAAAGACCGCACACGAGAAAGTCAAGCATTAAAAGAACAGAAAGTGAGAGAAAAAAGGAGAAGAAGAAGAGATAGAAGAGAGATTATGTAGGAGATAATAAATTTATGATTGAAAAATAATTATCTGATAACAAATCCCTATTACTTTGTTTGTTAAGATCATAACGCTACTTTTTCATGTGAATCATTTCAAAAACAATTCTTTCGTTTCACGATGGATTCATTGTTCGATATGCATTTTCTCAATTAAAATTATGATTATAGGCTGAGCGATAATTAGAGATTACTGATTGGGAATCTGATGATTTTTTACTGTCACTGAAATATTTTTCTATTCTAGTCTTTAACTGCCTTTTTGTATACATAAGTAGTGTCAATCCTGTCAACTGATCTTGTAAACTACATCGCAACGAGATAAGGAGTCTAATTGATCTTTATCAGTTTTTATAAAATTGTTAAGAGAATAAATTTAAAAAAAATTTTTTTATTACTGTTATAAAATATTTTTGAAACCATTTTATTTAGAATATTTTGTCTATCTTCTACAATTTCGACGATATTCGCTTCGAAAGAAAAAAACCTCTTTTTTTAAAAGGGTATATTTCCTCTAATGTATGACTTAGCACTTATTAAAAAATACCTATCTCTTATTTTTGTCTATAATTTAACATATTCAAAGCTTATTAAAATCAAAGGGCAACACTTGATATTCCCTTGTGAATATAAAAACTTTAGTAAAGATAATGAATCAAAGGCTTAACCGTTTCTAAAATATAAACATTTTTGTTAGCATCATGATTTACCAGCATCTACGTATCGCATGCGATATGAGAAAATAATTTGTCTAAATCTTTATCTCGATATTTACAGAAAGTATTTCATATATCCTCCTTTCATTTCCATATGGTACTACCATATAAATATTTAATGGTTTGTTTGAACATCCTGTATACTTCGATAGCTGATAAATATATTGATTTACAGTTTAAGATTCCTTAGAAATAATTCAAAGTATAAAAAATATGTGTAAATATGTCTTTCAACATTCTAATTTTCAAAATTATTTTTCTCGAAAACAAAATCTCGCATAAAAAAATTTGATTCTATTGATTTTATTTTCATATATAGTCATCTCTTTTTCGATCGCACTACTGATTACGAGACACCCTTTATAAATTATCAATGAGTAACGTTACCTTTATTGGTGCAGGCCGTGTTTTGGAGATCAGGACTCTTATCACCACCGATAAGATAGGTAAAAACTCGTACAGGCATGTGTGGCCAATTGTAACGCTTTATCACTTCCGTCGGTGGACCGTCTGTGTTGGAAGTGATCAGCATAATGGCCTGATTGCATTGGCTTCCCTGGCTGGTGCGATTGTATTTGTGGAGAATCTCAAAGGCGGTGCTAAGCGCGGCTGAGATATTAGTTGCGGTGTCCTCGTGTTTCACGGAGTTCAAGGCCACCTTTATCTCATGAATATTTTCAGGTGACGCTTGCACTAGGCTGTCTTTGAAGCACTTCACGATTTCCTCGGCAGTCTCACCGTAGTGGTATACATTCACATAATCGTCCGGCCCTAGAGTGTCCAAGACAACCTTGGTCGTGACTACCATTAATCGTCGATTTCGGTCAGATGTGTATGTCGCGCTATCGATTAATATCACTAGATCCTTTGGGCTGTTTGCTGCCCCAACAAACCAATTCGACATCCTAAAGTCATACACATCGCGAACAGCCTGATGATGTGAGAACTTAAATGCTCCAGGTGCACCTTCTATCGGTGGCCATGATATCGCTGTAATATATAAATATATAATGACTCGCAATTCTTACGTAATTTTAAGCGAAATTTTTGTAGAAAAATATATTGCAAAAGCATGTTCACAATCGTACGATCACATTATTTAATAATCTTTTAAGTGTTATTATTTCAAAGTGTTATAAACAAAGCTTAGAATTTTCATTACATATCAAATTATTCATTATAAAATCGAAATGCGCGTGCATCCCGGAAAATACGTGTGCGTAAAAATATATATAAAAATATATAAAAATAATATATAAAAAAAGTAGCAAAGTAATTTGCACGGATTAAAAATAGTTGTTTTCAAGAATTTTTTAAAGTAATGAATCAAATAAAAGATTTCTTATTAATAATATCAAATAAATATAGAGATTTTTAGACCGTCATCGAGTTCATCGAATCAAATGGGAATTTGCCTATACGGTCAAAGCTAGATCTTGGGCGCCTAATTATGTTATTGTATACATTTAAGATACAATTTTTCAAACTTTTCAGTTATCTTTTGAACTGCGCGCCGACAGTTTGTCGGACTCGTACACATTTCCAAACTGAGCTGAATAAGGTCATAAATTAATTCTTTAGATCTTCAAATAATTATTAATGCTAATAGCATCTTAAAAATCTGTAAATAACTTATTGCGAAAAATATTACCTCAGCCAGGGTTTGAACCTGGAACCTCCTGTCTATCCGGGGCAAGCGTCTTATCAATTCGACCACCGAGGCATGTGATAATATTCATCGCAATTATATGACTTTATTCAGCTCAGTTTGGAAATGTGTACGAGTCCGACAAACTGTCGGCGCGCAGTTCAAAAGATAACTGAAAAGTTTGAAAAATTGTATCTTAAATGTATACAATAACATAATTAGGCGCCCAAAATCTAGCTTTGACCGTATAGGCAAATTCCCATTTGATTCGATTTCTTATTAAATATAATATACTTTTATTTACATATAATGTACTTTTATCTATATTTAAAATTTTTTTAATGCAGACTTATTATATATAAATAATGTAGCAGTTATCGTCGCAGATGACACTTATAAAAATAAATTAGGTATGCAAATTAATTCGGCGCCTTTAATTTCAATCAATTTCCGTAAATTGACGATGAGAAGTGGATTTTGTATGACAACCCTAAAAAAAAATAGTGATTTATTTTAGTTAATCATCGATATCGATCGCAAAACCCAATATTCACACAAAAAAGTTTTGATGTAAAAGCACCGAATTAACTTGCACATCTGATACTTTGCGATGATTATCATAGCGTTTCATATGTAGTATCATAACGAATGTTCTGAAAACAAGAATGTTTTGCGAATTTTAAGAGAAAGCTAGAGTCTTCTGTACTACTGACTAAATGCACATTTTTTTATTTTTTTTATTTCCTTATACAAAATAAAAAAATCCTTCTCTGAAATAAGAGAAAAAATGAATGTGAGAAAATCCTATATAACAAAAACATAAAACTCAGATTGACGCTCGATGTTTGCAAAGCAACTAAATAAAAAATAACGGTCTAAAACAAGCAATAACAATAAGATGTTATATTAGAAAAGATTAATTTATTAAAGTAAATATTCGTACGTTTCGACTCTATCTAGTCTTCTTCAGCTATACAACTATATTACATTAAAATAAAACAAAGAAAAATTGGTGTTGAAAAAATGATCATACATCGTATAATGATTTAGATGCAAATCAAATGGCAACATTATGGCTAGATAGCGATGAAATGAACCTTTTGTGGAAGTTATGTTCATGATCTAAAATTTTGACATTATCCCAATCAAAAACATGATTCATATTCTTGATATGTTCAGTAACCACTGAGTGTTTTGATTGATCTAATCTAATGTTATTTCTATGCTCTCTCAATCTCGAAACTCACATACGACGCATTACAATTTTTGCACGAAATTTTGTATATAACGTTATTATTTGATAACGTTTGATCTTTATCTTCATGTGTTTTTACAAAACTGTTTAATTTGTTGAGACAGCGGAAACCTATTATGTACTCAGATTTATCAATAACTGATGAGATCATTTCAGAGATCGGTTTGATGTACGGAAAGACTATAAATTTCTTATCATGGTAGGGAATAGTTGTTACATTTTCATTAGAAGAGACTGTCGCTTGGTTATGTATAAGTTTGTTTACAAAAAGTTTTTTAAGTCTACGATTAATGGTATTAAAAATTAATTCAAGAGATAACCATTGTTTAACAGTAATTGGATACAAAATTCAATATTCTTTTTATGAAAGGAAGGATGTGATAAAAGAACTGTATGATCAATAAGATTATAGTTTCAATTTTATGACGTATCGAGTGGTGGGGAAGAAAAAATAAAAATCGGCTTGAGAAAGTTTTTTTGTGAAACCAATTAATTTTGTTTTCTACAATTATCAGAAGATCCAAGAAACTAAGCTACGGTAAGACTCTCCATTTCCACAGTGAAATTTAATCTATGGTGATAATTGTTAAACATCTCTAATATAGAATTGACACTGCTTTCATAGGTCGCAAAGATAATATCGTCTATGTAGCGATAATAAAAAGGTAATTGCACGTTGATCGTATTCAAAACACTCCTCCAGATCTTGCATCACAATGTCGGCAATAATGGGTGATAATAAGGATCCCATAGGATGCCATATGTTTGCTTGTAAATGGTATTGTTGAACGTGAAATATGTTGACGATATTACAAACTTAACCGCCATCATAAATTCACTCTTAGATATTTTAGTGGAACAACTAATATATACCCATTTTTCGCTAAACCCTTCATTGCAAGAAGGACATTTGTAAGCTAAATCTTATATATTGCACAAATGCTTGCATACGTACAGATATTTTTCTGTTTATTTCTTTTGTAAGCTTCAAAATCATAAGCTCAAGGTCTTATAATATTCTTATGTATTATTCAAATATCAAAGACATTTTTAGTTTGGTTATATGCTTAAAATTATTATGCAATAATATAATCTAGCTGATAACAGGAAACTATAGTTCAAAAACTTTTTGAATCCTATTGTTTTGTATTTGCTCACATTTATTTTTTCTCTTATTGTAGAGAAGGAAATAGAAAAGTAGAAATGTGCGTTCGATCGGACGGACGACTGTAGCATCCTCTTAAAGAGAAAACTTAAATCTATGTCTTTTTTTATTTATAAATCTTTAGGAAAATGACGGTTATTTAAAGTAAAAAAAATTTTTGCCTAAAAATTGAAACTATTTTTGTTAAAAAAACTAAATATTTTTATATGAAAAATCCTATGTGAAACACAAGATTAAGTTAAGTAATACAGGAAATGCTGTAAAAATTTTTGCTAAATCGATCGAACAATTTTTGAAATATTGTGACCACTGATTTTTTTAAAAAAAGAATGTTTAAAATTTGAATTGTGAATATCTCGAAAAACAGTTAAACAATTGGTTCTTACATTTATTTAGTAATTCCTGGTCTTTATAGCTCGTTTTCATTCTTAGAAAAAAATAAAAATCGCTTTTGTTTTCAAATTACTGTTAAATAACATGTTTTAGCGGAATTGTGTCAGCGGAACTTTTCCGCAATATATAAAATTCTATAACTTCATTAATTTTTATTAAATTTGAATAAAATAACTCCGCACAAATCTTATGGAAAATGGTTTCGGTCAAGTTACTTCAAATTTTGATTTTGTAGCTCAAGTCAAGCTAAAAGTCCTCACAAGTGCAAACCTCCAAATGCAGTCTTAGTTTTTGCACCGGGACGTTTGAAGATCTTTGTATTTATATAAAAATGTGCAGAAAAAATAAAATCAAAATAAATCTTTTTTACTATTTACTTTTACACTTGTACATATATCAATGTGCAATCTGCAAATGTACATGTGTCTCAAAAATTTCCGAACTTTTATTAAAATTCACTCTGTAAGATACTAATTATAAATTTTTATTTATAATCATTCGAAACACATCCCTTCCGAAGAAATGCAATGTTTACAATATAGCTTTAAAAAATTTTGCTGAAAGTCTTCCTTTGAGATGATCGAAATAATCTCGGTCGAAACTTTCTGGATGTTCAAAATAGTGTCGAACTACTTTCCCTTCAGCTTTATTTAGTTTCAAGAATAAAAAAATAGTCACAGAGTGCCAAATCTGATGAATATGAGTTTGATTAAAATCAATTTGAAAGCGAGAAATTTGTTCTTTGTTCCAGCGTAATTTCTCGATGAATGTCAAAGGTATTGTCGATTTTATACTTGTGGTAAAACAACTATTAGAGGGACCTCAATTCAACTTACAGAATTTGAATAAAACTTCAATGAAGATAACAACCTTATTTATATAGACAATCATCATTCGTACGAAGAAAGTTCGGAAACTTTTGAAACAAATCATGTATATTTATAATCTTAGTTTTTCACCCGTTCTCAGAATTACCCGGAATAAATGACATGGACGTGACAGGCGTTTCATTCCTATGGAGTGTTTAATTTCCATAAATCCATTTGCCTCTCACGTATAATACGAAGTGTGAACAAAAAGTTCGTACACTTCACACTTTGTGTAATTTACCAAAAAATTATTTTCAATGATTTTTGTACAAGAACGAGATCGCCACTCTCTCTCTCTCTCTCTCTCTCTCTCTCTGATAGAATACACTTTACACAACGCTTTTTCCATTGCTCAAAGCAGTGTTGCATATCATTTTTTGATAAGTCCTTCAGGAGTTTCGTCGTTTCGCGTTTTATGTTTTCTACATTCTCAAAATGTTCATCCTGCACGATCATTTTCACTTTAGGGAATAAAAAAAGCCAGAAGAAATTAAATCGGGCAAATAGGCGAGGTGATACATAATAATATAGTTTTTGGTGATAAATTCACGCACACACATAAACGCCATATGCGAGAGCGCATTGCAATACACGGTCACGTAAACATTTTAATACTTAATCGTGAACGCGTTGAATGTTCTCATCAACACAAGACATTATCGGACATCCCTCTCGTGCATCGTCATTCACTCTCTCCTAAAGCGGTTCATTCATTTAAACGTTCTATATTTCTATAGATTTCGCATCGGTAGCATTTCTGGCCCATTCTTTTCAAGTTTCACAAGAAATTTGATTCTCTGTTCTGTCAAAACAGATACTCATACTCCATTTCGACAGAAAATACAAAAAACTACTCTCACAATTATAAACACAAAAAATTGCATATTAGTAACCAACTCAGCAAACGGATTGAAAATGGATTGAAATGAATTGAAAATTTTAATCCATTTTAATTCATTTGAACAAAATATGGATTGAAAAAATAGCATTTACATCATTTCAATCCTGTCATGGATTAAAATGAATTGTATGACCCCGAGTAACTTTTTTTTGGATTTAAAAAATAGAAATCATTTTGTTTTAATCTCGTGTGATAAATTAAAATGAATTAATGGTCTGCATATTTTTTTAATTAAAAAGAATAAGAATCGCTTTGTTTTTATCCCTTCATGTGGATTAAAATGGATTTTAAAAAATTCGGAAATTTTAATTGGATAGAGATGGATTCAAAAGATCGGAATCTGGATTTGACACGAACAAAACGAATCTATTTCTATCCATTTCAATCCATTTTCGTTTACTGGGAAACTTATACTGAGGCTATATTCCGTTATTCACTGCAAATACTGCAAATAACATTTTGTTCTTGTTTAACATTCGGTGAACAATAAGGATGAAATGCTATTTGCAGTACTCGCAGTGAATAACGGGATGCAGCGTATATGTTCGTTAGACTTCCTACTATATCCCACATCATAGAAGCCTACAGTGCTGTCACCTACAGTGTTGCCACGTTAGCACAAAAAATTTTGTGCACGGCCTTTTTGTTCATACTTGTATAATTATTTTTAAATGTGAATCCTTTTCTTTAACTCCTCACTTCAATATGAAATAATTCTTGATTATTAATTTATTTGTGATATTTCATATAACTATACTTTTTCATATAAAATATAAAGATTTTCCGAAGATCTTGAAACAAAAACTAAGGCATTTGGAGATTTGTGCTCGTGAGGACTTTTAATCAACTTGACATAAGCTACAAAATATTAAAATTTAAAGCAATTTGATCAAGATCTTTCTATTTTCCATAAGATTTGTACGGTTCTTTGATTTACACATTCTAGATACTTAATATTTTAAGAAAATGCAAAAAAATAAAAAATCAATTTTCTTGAAATTTTCAACTTAGTATCTCCCTTTAAAAACACACACATATTAATATAAAAATAGATGCCATAATTTTGTCATTTTAGAAAATAAAATGTGCGTGTGTGTTTCAAATCAAATAAAAATTTTATAAGTTTATAGAAAAAATATAAAAATGTTTCAATTTTTTCATTAGATATTGAATAATATCAGAGACTATATAAATGGCTTCTTAATAATCTCTAAACTCTAATTCAATATTCTTTCAGTCATTTTATTTTGCGACATGCTTTCCGTGGGTTCGCCAAATCCGGGAAAGTACGCCACAATTAAACTGGCGGAAACTGGCGGAAACAGTAATTGACGGTCCTCGACAGCTCAAACAACTCGATAGTTAAACAATATGATATCAAAACAGTAATTCTTAGCAGTAACAATAGTAATACAATTCTATTCGATATAAAAAGATGGGCGCCAGGCGCGGGCAATCACGCCACTCAAAAATATTACTATAAGACTGTCGACACAAGTCCGGTCGCTCCTTGTTCAGTATTTGGCAGAGGGGTGTTCTTTTATTTATCTCCGGGACTCGGAAGAGGTGGGGAAAGCAATTACTACTACGAAATTAGATTAAATAATCAAAGAAAGTATATATTTTAACAGATGTACATGGAATGGTATAATCGTAGTATAAGCTGAATAATGTAATCAGAGGAGTATAATAAAAATGGTATCATAGAAGAGTATAATTAGAATAACAGGATGATAATGTCCTCAAGTGAGCCAGTATGATACAATGGAATTAGATGATGAGATTCGACTCGATATCAGCGAAACATTGTAAGACTCTTAAGGAGTACCTCAACGAGATTATCAGACCTCGATATTCCATTCACAGACAAATCACGTTAAATAGTGTCTATTAACTTAGGTGACCTAGTATGATAAAAGTTCCGATATCGCGTGAAGATCGAATAAACACAAAGAGATTTCAGTAATATGTTTCAACGATAATTTTTTTAAATAATCTTCTCAAAAACGGTAATTTCACAGCAAAATCAATTCTCGCAGACGCAAATATCACGATAACGGCAATCTCGTAGAGAACGGTATCATGCAAATTCCGTAAAAAAAATGAAGCATTAAATGGCTCGATAATCCCTCCAATACCTCAATATCTAATCCGAAACAATACAATACGACTAATCCAGAACGACAAATTCGACACGAGACGATACAATACGATAGGCGGTATACTCTTAATTACGACTGTCGGTGACGGCAAGTCTGAGAGGGACCCTTGCACGGTAATCCAGGGTAGGTTTCACGACAATGACAATATGGATGTAAAAATACTCATTCGTTCAAATATCAAGATCCGCGAAATTACAATAATTCTCGCTCTATTCTCTCTATTCTTAATAACTGTGACACGGTATCGGTACCAGAGGCCTCAAGCTGTACCTAAACTTTAACGGTTATCCAAGTGATGGCTTACAACGCAGTTCGCAGCTCCAGTATCGTCAGGACCGTCCTCCGGAGAAATCCTTCATCGACGTCGATTGATCGAACAGTGTTCGTTATGCTGTTTCCCCCGAGGTCCTGCGAGTCCCGCGCAGATGTTCTGCGCACTCGAAACGCTCGATATCTCTGAGGCCTTCGGTCCCTAAATTGCCTAGAGCACTGTTCCAATTATGCGCCGACCCTTGGAACTTGCTTGTCAGTTTGCCAGTCATTTCATCGGCGTTTCATTTAACTTCTTAGGGTTGGGACTTGTCAGGCTGGTCATGACTTAAATCCTTCCTCTTCGGTAAAAACGGCAAGGTTCTTCATCCGTTCTGCAGCACGATCCCTCCAAGCTCGCTCTTGTTTGCTGTATCGACTCTAAAACAAATTGCAGTGTTGGATTTCTGCCTAGGTAGCGGTAAAACGGGAACTCAATACAGGACCTGAGGTGACAGGCGCTAGATCACGTCATCGCGTAACCCGATCGGTATCCTTGCAATGCGTATCCAGCTTCTCCCTGACGTGGTCGATGCTTTTCCTCTTCTCTTGATAATATCACCGTTGCCAACCATTCAAGTCGCCCTCGCTTAATGAAACTTAAATTCTTAATACTAATAATGCGTTACCGAAAGAGCAAAATAACAAAAGCGAAGAAATTAGCCCTTCTCAAGGACGGGGAAAATGACTCCGGAGGTTCCCTTTCAATCGGCTGCTGCTCTTGTGACAGTATGACCAAAGAGATGTCATGTCACAATTTATAAAAGTATTGAAGTATGTAGAATCATCAATAATTTACGAAATATCATATAATCATTATAATTTATTACCATAATTTTATTTTTATTAAAAATGCAAAATATCGTACAAATGTAAAATATAAATTTTTGGATAATTTTGCGCATTTTAATGCATTTATATAAAAAAAATAAGATAATTCTAAAATAAAATAATATAAAGATAAGATTCTGCGTGAAATAAGATAAAATAAGATTCTGTATAAAAAATATTTAATAAGGATTTAATGAAAAGTATGCGATTTGCAATGTGTTATAATTTTTTAATACAAATATAATCAATATGTAGTATTAACAATATATAACATCAAAAATAAAACAAGTATTTCATAAAAATTTAATAAGTATACACACACACACACACACACACACACACACACACACACACACACACACACACACACACACACACATTAAATTTTTATATATACCGTGTGTGTGTGTGTGTGTGTGTGTGTGTGTGTGTGTGTGTGTGTGTGTGTGTGTGTGTGCGCGCGCGCGCGCGCGCGCGCGTGCGCGTGTGCGTGTGCGTGTGTGTGTGTAATGTGTACAGATATATGTAAATACAGAGAATTTCAAAAAGGTTGGAACTTCTGAATATCTCGAAAAATATAAGTTTTACAAAAAAATGTTTCACAAAAGTTGTAGGATTTAAAAAGATCTATTTACTGATCTTTTATCAATTTGACCTTGAATAACGTCGCCAAAGTCAGGTTAAGGTCACATCAATTTTTTTTAATGGAACTCTCTGATTTTTATTACATATTTTTGTAGCGTAATTCAAGAGCTTTCCAAAACACTATAATGAAGTTTATTTTCATTAAACACTTTTTGAGTTAGTAAGAGGCTTGAAAGTTATAGTACCGTCATTAACATTAACCAAGATAATGTAATTTTTTTTATGACAGACGTTTCAAAATAAAACCAATATTACAAATCAAAAATTTATTAGATTTATTTCAGCCTGATGCCTCAAGAAAATCATGAGTTATCGTAATGTATCATAACCGGCATAACGCAGAAAAAGAAAACAACGCAAAAGTCTGAATGGCGAATGAATAATTTATTTCTATTCATCGATTAGGAACAATGAGTCGGTCGTTAGAACAAGATGAATAATAAATTGAATTTGGCATCGAGCGCATTCAGGTCCCTTGCCAATTGATAACTCTTCTTGCCTTCAGTTCAATTTTATTTTTCATTATTCAAAAATTAGTTCTTTTATTCTTCAGATAATTTTTTGTTTTTTATACTTAGCCACCATTTGTTTCAATAATTATGACATATTTTTCGGAAAAAGAACGAATCTCTCTTAATGATGCGGGGATGGAGTGATCGACAAAGATCTTACAATGAAGTAACGCAACTTTTCAACGATACATTCCGTAATGAAAACCCTATCTCAAAATCGATGCCAAACGAACGATAAAGCATTTTGAAGAAATTGAAAGCGTGAAAAATCGTACAATTCCAGGAAGGTGAACTGTTGAAGAGAAAACATTGGATGTTGCAATCCTTTGTTGAAGATCAGAAAGTATCCATCCGTAAAGCAGCTCAGCAATATGAAACAAGTCGAATGTCTGTGCAGAGAATTTTGAAACGATTACGAAAATTAAATTCATTAATACAAAATTCATCTTGTACGAGAAATAAACGAAGATAATTTCGATCGATGAATTTTGTGAGCTCATGATGCAGAAAATTGATGAAGAACGTAAATTCTTATTTAATATAGTTTTATCGGATGAAACAACTTTCGAAATGAATAAATAACGTCAACAGACATAACTATAAATTATGGTCTGGATAAAAATCTTCACTGAATACTAGAAGCACATACACAACGTCCAGGAAAATTAAATGTTTGGACAAGTCTTTAACAATACATTGATCAGGCCATATTTTATTAAAGGCAATTTGACATCAGTGAAATATGAAGATATGCTAAAGATTCAGATACTCCCCCAATATAAGCAATAACAGGTGAAAACTTTGATCAAATATGATTTCAGCGGTGAAGCACATTACAGAAGAAAAGTTCGCAATTATTTGAACACAGTTTTCCCTAACCGGTGGATAGGCAGAAGAGGAAAAATTGAGTGGTTACTATCGCCAGATTTATTACCACTCGATTACTTTTTGGAATCTAAAAAGCAGGGTATATAAAACAAAACCATGAAATCTAGAGGATCTTCGTCATCAAATCCATGGAAAAAAATGCTAATTGAACCAGATTTCATTAGGAATGCCGTGACAAGTTTTTGTGATCAAATAACACAAATCGTGAATAATGCGCATTTCAAACAATTATTATGATAAATGAACATCCAAAAAATGTGTTTACTATGTCAGTTACTTTCCAGGTTTCCAAATGTTCTTAATTTGACCCGATCTTGACTTGATTGGGTCTTTGCTTTTGTTGGTTGGATTCACGATCGATCTTGCCTTAATTGGCTGGATCCATGACCGATTTTGTCTTAGTTGGCTAGATCCACGAGCGATCTTGCCTTAATTGGCTGAATCCACAATCGATCTTGCCTTAGTTGACTGGATCCACGACCGATCTTGCTTTACTTAGCTGGATCTCACACACACACACACACACAAGAGGTGTAAATCTGACCAGGTTGCCTCCATGTAATACACCTTAGATGCTAATGCTAATACCGGCGATACTCTAACATTCAACCCTCATAACTCAAAAAGTACTTAATGAAAATAAACTTTGTTATAATATTTTTGAAAGTTCTTGAGAATTAAGCAACAAGAATATACAATAAAAAATATGGTGTTAAAAAAGAATCGATGTAACCTTGATATGACCCTGATAACGCCACTCAAACTGATAAAATCAATAAATAGATTTCTCTAAATCCTACAACTTTTGTCTGGAAACACTTGTCTAAAACACTTTTCACTTTTCAAAATTATATTATTCGAGATATTCAGGGATCCCGAACTTTTTGGAGCATCCTGTATATACAGGATGTCTAGAGGTCGACGGAAAAATGTTTGTGAGTGGATAGAGCACATCAAGCTGAGTAAAATGTCTTGTACTATTTTGCAAAATTTGCAATAGTTAACGAGTTATTAATTATAGAAGATCGCCATATTAGCGCGCGCGGCAGGATAGGATTGCCCCAGCTAGACACGGTCCCGTCCGCGCGAGCCGCCGCCGCAAAAGACGTGAGGAATTGTTTACAAGCGGCAATGGTGCGTATCGCTGGGCTCCCAACGATACAAAAGATACTGAAAAATATTTCAAACAAAAATTATAGGACTCGAACGGGAATATAAGAAGGTACCATTGGTTTGATCTTGGTTAACGCCGTCAAAGTAAGATCAAGGTCATTTTGAATTTTTTAAATAAAATTCCCTAGCTTTTATTGCACATTATTATAGCCTCTCTTGAGATCTTTGCAAAACTATAATTTAATTCACTTTGAATCAGCCGTTTTGAAGTTATCGAAGTTTATATGGTACCAACAAAGATCGGTAATTAATCTGATGAAGGCAAGATCGAGGGATGATTCGGCCAATTAAGACAAGATCGATGGATGATTCGACCAATTAAGGTAAAATCGAAGGATCAGAAAATTTTGTTTAATAAGATCTAATAATTAATAATTTTGTATTATTGATGTCGTTAACTCCATTCTTTTGTTCTTTAATATAAATTTCATTTTCAATATTAAGCCTTTTTCTATTGGATTCGACTATTACTGCAATACAAAATTATTAGATATGTTTAATTCCAAAGAGGTTTGGTTATTTCTTTATTTTAGAAGTTATGCATTAGTAACAATTTGCAGAAGTAAGAGCTCGAAAACCTACTTGAAATATCTAATTAAGCATATCTAATAATTTTGTATTGTAGTAATAGTTGACGTCGAATTTAATAAAAAAAGGCTTAATATTGAAAATTATTCATGTTAAAGAAGAAGACTTTTAGTTCTATATATCTCGACAAACTCAGATCTTGATAAATTCTCGTACTTAAAGAGCGAGTTATTCATCAAATGGAGTAATGGATATTCTGCTAACTCTCAGTGAATGCAACAGGAATTACAGACGTGCTTCCTACCATTATGCTGAATCCGATTATATCCTAATCGTCTCTATACAAATGCTCGACAAATAATAAATATTGAAAGAACTCCGCAGAAATACATTACATCATCAGAGACAAATAAACAGGCTTCTAAACAATAATTACCTTAGACTCCTCACAATTTTGGGAATAGTCCATTTTAATCCATATATCAGTATTCGGCAAATATAACGTAAATTAGGAATCTCTCGTTCTACGGCTCATCAAATGTTACAATACGTACAATCTTCGCATCAACAGGAATTGAGTGAGAATGATTGCAGATTGAGAGTTCAATTTTGTAGATAGGCACTCAGTGCATTCAAGTAGAATCCAGATTTCTTTTGAAATGTTTCATGAAGCTGCATTTCATAGCAATAGCAGTCTTAATAGACACAATAGTCATTATTGGTCATCAGTAAAAAGTAAGGATATACCTCACTGGTATGGAGAGGTACTTAATCAGCATTGAAACCTTCACGTTTAGATTGGGATATAATTAATATATGATCAAATTATTTGCATTTTTTTAAACAATTGTCCAATTTACTTAGCCTTCCTCCAAAATCATTTGCCAATATATTTTGAGATTTTGATTTCACTAGATGTCCGCAAAAGGCTTTGGTTTTAGCAGGATGGTGCTCCAGAACATTACTTTCAAGATTTGGGATTTTTTTAGATGATCAATATCTAAATCATTGGATAGGACGGAGAGGACTAGTCTTGTGGCCTCTGAGATAACCGGATCTCAATCCTTTTGATTACTATTTATGGAGATATGTGAAAGATGCTGTATAGGAAAACATCAACTACGAGACTAGACATGACGGATATAGTCAAAAGAGTCTGTCAAACGATAACGCTGCAAATACTCGAAGGAGTCCTATGGAACTTTAAACACAGACTGAATTTGTGTTTGGAGACTAACGGTGCACACTTTGAACTTTAATTTCGAGGATAGTACGTAATGATGATTAGACAAAGTATCTTGCCTTGGTTTGCCGGATCACCTATCGATCTTGTTTTAGTTGGCCGGATCGTCCTTCGATCTTGCTTTTATTAGCTGGATTAATCGATCTTTGTTGGTTGGATACCTTATAAACTTCGATAACTTCAAAATGGTTGCTCCAAAGTGAATTAAATTATAATGTTTGGAAAGATCTCAAGAACCTATAATAATGTGCAGTATAAGCTAGAGAGTTTTATTTAAAAAATTCGAAGTAAAACCTAACAGCGCTACCCAAGATTAAAGATCTGTTGACGTAGTGGCTGATGCGGCAATCGCGTCCATAATGTCCTGCCTTTTCGCATTTGTGGCACTGAACCGTGGGTTTCGCGTGTTTTGTGCGCCCAGCTTCAGCTTTTCCTCGAGGAAAATGTTGCCCTTTTTGGTTCGGACCTCTTACTTTCCCCTCGTTACCTTCCCCTGGTCCCAGCTATCGCCTCTTGCAAAGTTCGATATCGCTGCGATCAAACTAACAACTTAATATCCTCGAGTCTTATTTGAAAATTATGCAACGCTTATAATTTAATGTTCTCCAGTATTGCACGCTGCTGTTCTACTGTGGTTCTGACCCTCTTCCATGAACTCGAACAGTTCCATGGCCAATACGTCTACGCGGCACCCGAAATCTTGTGCGTTTGTCTTCCCGCTTTCTGCTTGAGCGAGTTAAACTCTAATTGTAGGTAGGCTGTGCTTCACTTGCTTAAATACTCGGCTTCTAATTCATACTTTAGCTGTTTGTAGCTACGCATCTCGCGTGTGGAAGTCCATCATTGTCTTTACCTTAAATTTGGTGCAAAGAATGGCTTCCAACAACGTTTACTCGTCCGCGAGGTGAATATTTTTCATTGCGTAACTAGCAGCATTGAGAAATTCGCGCACGCGATTCCTTGAATTGCTGTCAAATTTTGGTATCATATTTCTCGCTTCTTTTAAAAAATCCGAATGAAGGTCCTGGTTGATTGCGCACGTCCTCGTGCGTTCGTCCATAAGTTGTCTAACGGGTGGCTAAATTGTTCTGATGTTTCCTGGCATCTACCGTCGCGATTTGCATGTTCGTTTCCGGACGGTCCTGTTAGCTGTAAACGTAACTCTCTTGTAGCGATTCGCGTATTAAGACATTTTCTCGCTGGTCACCACCGTAAGTGACTCTCCTTGAAGGTCCTGCTTCATCGTTTCTTGGTTGCAAATTTCTTAAGCGCTGTATTTCTTCGTCTATTTCGCCGTATATATGATTTTCAGATGCGCGATGTATGTGCTAGTTCATTGTTTAACGCTTGCAGTATTTCATTAAGTCCGAATAGGCTTCCGTCAAATGATGTCGGTGAGTCTGAATGTTTAAGATTATCTGTTCTGTTCTCGGATTCGCGACGCTATCGTTATTTGATACGATTAGGCTGTAAGCGTTCGCATTGTACGGATATTCGCGTTCCGTGATTACGTTCGATAAGCTCGCTTGGCTTTCATCGCTCGAATACTCGTTATCTAAGAACCTAAGAGCGCACGTTATCGTGTATAGTGGCAATCGCTCTTCTCACGATTTGTATTGACATTAATTCGCGCACGAAGTCCGTATTCGATTCGCGCGAACCTGGCCGGTTCTCGCGGTATCGAATTCGGGGACTGTTCGTTACGCGTGTGTTTCTCGCTAGACATTCGTCCTTTCGCACTTGCTCATTCTAAGCTCATCGCAAGTTTACAATAAAATTTACGGACTTACATTAACGGCGCAAAACGCATCGCTATAGTCTCTGTACTCTGCTTGGGTTGCCGTCAGCGTCGTCTCGGGTTGCAGTATTATTTGCTCGCTGGCTACTCTACCGGATGCTTCCTCGCTCTGGATCGGGCTTTGCTTTTTGGCTATCGCTTTTACTCTCGTTTTCCAGGTTACCAGGTCTATTCAAATCGGATTCTTCAGGACCCAACCAGTCTTAATTCCACCGCTGCCACCAGATGTTGTGCCGCCAGAGCGGGCACGGGGTTGAGAATGGTGAGCCGAAGATGAATTAATACAACACTGGGCGGTGTTTCACCTTTTTATTTATTTATATAATAAAATATAAGTATTCACAGATACTTGTGTAACATTTATTTCGCGGACCGAATCTTACGCGACGCAACTTAGTTCTAGATTGTCTCCTGTGTTCTGTCGCGTGTCGCATATATACCGCGTTTTGGCAATCTGTTGCCGGGTCAGTTCTTCCGGTCAGCACCGGCATTGTCAGCAAGGTTGCAGTTACTTCCTTGGGAGATATAACTACGACCTTCAGGTAAGTTTCATCTTACCGCTGTGGCTCGTGCCAACGAGCGATCGCGATAAGCAAAAATTGATCGGTTTATGGCGGTTTCTGGGCCAGGTTTTTCGTCACAAGAAATACTCATGACAGAATATTTTTTCTTAAAATTTTTTTCTTTCAATTTAGAGAAGCGACGGATTACAATAGAAATCAATTAGATTTATCGTAGATTCCACAGGTTTCTATCACTTTCTCTCTTTTGACATTTTTATTCACAGAAGTTTATTATAATTTATTTATCCTACTTTTGCAGTGTTATTGTATGTATTGTAAACAGTCTCATTATATTGTAATCGCGTACCATTGACGCGAGTTTCTCGGTACGGTGCGGCGAGAAGTGCCAGGCGCCGAGCAACGGCACACTTCCTCTCTTGCCTCTCCAACACGCCGCCGGCTGCCAATGTTTGATAAACTGGGCCAGGCTATCTTGAGCGGCTGGATCGTTTTTGGCGGCGTGCTCTCATTAGTATAATTTCAAAAATTAATATCTCGATTATTATTGCGAATATCGCTAAACGATATGAGACTTTCATCTCGATCACATCTGCCTTCCTATGAGCGGTGGGAGAAGTCTCGCGGTACACCTCATTTATGTATATATATCTAATATCTTTTATCCAAAACACTTTTATATATAATACACAATATATATTACATATATATTTAGTTTATAAGATATTTTACACTTTATTTTGGCACATTTTAAAATATAATACAAAATATTTCATAAACTGTTTGGTAACTATTTTTTGGTAACTGTATAGTTAATACTTTTATATTATAAAATATTGAAATAAATCAATTGGTGCAAAGAAAATAGTTATTTTTTTTTTAAATTATACAATTTGCAATATGCAACTACATATAGGTTTTAAAAGACTATATTTTCTTTACATCACTTAATTCATCTCATTATTCTGTGTAAAAAGTATGAAAATACAAAAAATGAATAGTTTATGAGATATAATATTTTATATTTCTTATCACAGAATATAATGTTTTAGAATAAAAAAATATAAAATTAAAATGTATATATTATGATAGTAAAATCCAAAGATAAATCAAATGGTGCTAGAATTAAAGTATAATAAGAATTTCTCCGCAGTTCTTAGTACGCAGTTATTGATAATTATATTATAAAGTGTGCAAAATGTGTGTGATTCGCAAAACAGTTAGAAAACAAATTTGAAGTTCATTCACAAATGTAAAATGGACTACCCTATATTTGTATGGATTATCTAAGACCAATCATTTTAAAATAAAGAGAAACAATTTTTATGAAAAATATTTCAAACAAAAATTATGTTTTGAAAGAAAACAAGTAATGATAAAATCAGTTGTCGAAACTGTTTTTTTAATCACATTAAGATTATCGCTATTTTTTTAAATATTTAAAAATTTTATGATTTTTTTACATAATATGGTTCCTTTTTTAATTATTCTATGAAATATTCTGTATAAATATTCTATATTCTATAAAATATTAATACAAGTTATCGAAAAATTAATATATATAGTTTATTTAGAGATATTTTATTCTGGCACTTTTTAACATAAAATATTTTGTAAACTATTCAGTTGCAATTGTAATACTTAATACTTTTATGCATAAAATAATGAGATGAACTAACTGAATGCAAAAGAATGTTTACTTTTCAAAAAAGTATATAATTGCATATTGCATAAATTTTTTGAAAAACATCTACGTATTCTTTTAATACCAATTTACTCATCTATTTTATTGGGTCGAGTAAAAAATAATTTCGTATTTTTAGGTAAAATTAAAAGACAAAATTTTCATATTAAAAAATAATTTTATTCAATAATGTATTCACCGCTTTTTTCAACAACTTTGCACCATCTTTCAGGCAATTTAAAAATTCCATCCTCCCAGAACTTCCTAGTTTTATAGACGAAAAACTCTTCAAGGTGCTTTTTGCAATCTTCCAAAGAAGTGAAATTTTTTCTTTATCTAATTTTTTCTTTTTTCTTTAAGAGAATTTTGCAAAGATCTAAATAAATGAAAATCTGATGATGCAATATCAGTCGAATAAGGCGGAGGCAAGACATCCTAGCCAAACTGCAGTAATTTTTGCCGTGTTGCCAAAGAGACGTGAGATCTAGCGTTGTCTTGATGAAACACGACATCATGACGATTTGATAATTCTGGACGCTTTTTGTCGATTGCTGCCTTCAAACGGTCCAATTGGGAACAATATTTCTCGGAATTAATCATCTGGTTTTGCGGAAGCAGCTCATAACACACAATTCCTTTGCAGTCCCACCAAATACACAGCATGACTTTCTTCGCTGGATATTTTGCTTCGATGTGATTTGTGGCGATTTATCTTTTTTTCCTCACGATCTTTTGTGCTGTACATTATTATAAACTATCCACTTTTCGCCGCCGATTATCATCCATTTAAAAAATGGACAGTTTTCATTGCGTTTGCAATAAATCGCAAAAAGAGATGCGGTCCATTAAATTTTTATCGCTTAAATTGTGGGGTACCCAAATATCGTACCAAGATACGTAACCAAGTGTGTATAAATGGTTTACAATGGTCTTTTGTGATACGTCGATTATCTCTGCGATCTCTCGTGTCGTAATAATGTGGATTACTTTCGATTAAACTTTTGATTTGGTCATCATCAAAGGCCTACCTGAGCGCTTATGAACTTTACAAGTCGTATCACCGGCACGAAATTTCGCAAACTAATTTTGGCACACACGTTCGCTTACGACATCTTCACCATACACCGTACATATTTTTTTTCTGATTTGCGTTGCATTCTTCCCCTTGCGAAAATAAAAAAGCATCAAACACCGAAAATATTGTTTGTTTTGCTCCATCTTTCAAAAGCCACTAAATAAAAACTGAGCCGATTTTGATAAACGACAGTTTAAATGGCGCAAGAAAACATAACTTTTAAAAAAAGAATATAGTTTCGGATATGAAGTGAAGATTGCAGCAAACACTTTCTGTTAATGATATCTGCCCACAAAATACGAAATTACTTTTTACTCAACCCAATACTTATCATTATTTTGTGCATAAAAGTATTAAGATACAATTATTTAAAAAATTAATAATTTATGAGATATTTTATATTTAAAAAATGCCAAAATAAAAAAAATATTTCGTAAATTTTTAATTTTACGATATTTTAATACTTCTATAAGAATAACTAAGAAATCATATTATGTAAAAGGATTATAAAATTCCATTAAAAAAAAACGATGACCTTCGTATGATTTAAAAAAAATTAGTTTTTTCGAAAATTAATTTTACAATTATTTGTTTCCCTTCATATAACTTTTATTTAAATTCTTTAATGAACTTTCGTTCATTTTTGATAAAAATCATTTCCCTTCATTTTAAAACAAATGTACAAGTATGGTCTCAGATATCCTGTATATATATACACACACACACACACACACACACACACACACACACACACACACACACGTGCGCGCGCGCACGCACATTAATAAATTTATCTAAATACCTGGAAAACGACGTAGAAATCCTGTTGTTGCTCCATAATATTGCCACGATAGCGTAGGGTCACTTTCGTAATTATTAACAAACAATAGATCCAAGTACTCGCTCCATTGAATACCCGAAGCAACGTCACGTTCTGCAAGTAAAAAGCCAATTTATCGTAGACGTAACCAAATTAGAGCATCTTTTATTTAAACTATACTTAACCCTTAAACTCCACTTGGAGTCCTTGAGACCCCAGCAAAAATTTAAGTAAGAAAAATCTCTTAATTCATGATTTTTTTTACATATTATAATAAAAAATTCGGCTTCGAAAAATAAGATTATTGATTCAGCATACTTTGAAGAATATCTATGATTTTTTTCAAGATGAAAAAATGAATTGAGTAATTTCTAGAAACTTTTAAAAGAAGCTGAGGTCCAGTGGACCCCCCAGTGGGGTTTATGTTACGGAGATGAAGTGTGAGGGATAAGAATTAAAGATGATAATCTTTCTTCATTTAAACTGAAGTAAATACAGGTGGATAAAAGGAATGCAGGTGACTTTTATTCACAAACATTTTTTGACTAACATTTCGTTAAATTCAAAGCTAACTATCACAAGCTCACCGTTATCTCTAATTCCGTTTGGCAGGAGCACAGCAGACAAACTAACATTCACTGCTAGATTATCAAAGTGGCGATTCGTAGCGAGAAACATCTCCTGTGCGGAACCTTTTTCATGGCTAATGAAGTTATTAAGTCGATGCGAGGCGTAATACTTAGGCGATACGTTTCCTTCCCTCGGCGCCGATACCGCGGCCTGCTCGGCGCTCTCTACTAATCTCTGCAAACAGAACAAACTGCGTTATGTTTTACAAATATGCGCTTTTATTTAACGTAAAGTTTCGAACAGTTTCTGTAACCTATTCTAAAATTCGATGTAAAATTCTGCTTATAACACTATTCAACAAAATAATATTTTTTTCGAATATAAGATTGGGAATAATCGTTTCTCATAGTTTTTTGATTGAATACAATGGATTGAATACCTGGTTACCGAATTGCTCTATTATGCGTCAATTGTTTTATCACATCAGTTGCTCTATCAATTTTAAGAAAAAACTCCGCACGTTTCTTCTGGAAAGTTCATCCGATTAAATTGCTCCATTTCAAGATTGCAGTTTTTATGATTCTGAACAAATCTGTCTCCATTGTCACTCATAGGAAATCAATGAGTGAAGATATGAAGCTCTAAAGTCTAAGGTCTACTATATTTGTTTAAGACAATTTGATATCTTCTTTTATTAGGTGTATGCAAAAGTTTTTTTCGCATTTTTGCTTTAGGTGCCTAATTATATACAATATTTAATCATTAAAATATTTGTCCTTGTTTTCTATTTCTCTTACCTCTTAGATAAATTTCAAATTCTTTTGCGATAGACATTAATTTAGAGACAATAAAGTTGTCGATCTACTTTTGTATTTCAACCACATTCCGAAAGCAGCTGTCCAGTTAAAGAATGCAGCTCCGATCGGAATAAGTAATAATCTGAAAGCGCCAAGTCGTCGGTAAATACGCCGCATAAGAACTTCCCAGGCTAAAAATGGTTTGTTATTGAATACGAAGAGCAATATGTGATTTGCGTTATCGTTATCAACACAATGATCTTCCGGATTTCTCGTCAAGTAAATGATCTTTTTTATTCGATTTCGTTAGGCAAATTATTCAACCGACTAAAATGGCAGTAACTGTTTCTGGTTGGAAAAGCTCGTAAAATAGCACATCCTTCATATCCCACCACATGCACATATGGGATATAAAGAATGTGCTAATTTGGTTTAGTTGATGACTGGCCAGAATCTACCTAAGAATGTGTAAGTTTAAGATTGATCATGATATACTATTCAGTAACAATTTTTCACAAAAAATCCTTACGTCTGGCAAACAACGAAATATATGTTATTGAGAGCTGTTTTTGAAAAGTTTATTCAATAAACACTTTCCGAGCTTTTGTATTTTTCTTATCTCATGCAATCATCTCGAAATTGTTGCTCGATCAACTTCTAATTGCTGCGCGAGTTCTTCTTGCGTCTGTAACGGATTTTCATTCAATAATCCTTGCAAATTATCAGTCTCCAATTTTTGCGGTGTTCCAAAACAAAATTGATCAATAACATAAAAATCACCGTCTTTAAACCATTGAAATATTTGCAGATATTGTAGAACACAATACTTTCACTAAAAACAGAACAAGTTCATTTGCAAACTTAACGACATTTTTCCTTTGTTAAAACTCGTACATGCATATCGAATATATAACTTTTCACCGCTCATCGCGTTCATTTATCTTACTAAGTTTTACAAAGTTATGTTAATCATGACAAATGACGTTTCATAAACTTCGATGCCAACTATTCAAAAATGCAAAAAAATAGAAATTTATTTAAAGCTTAAAAAATTATATCAAAGTATTAAAAAAAGACTAAAACATTTGCACACATCTAATATTTACAATGAATGCATGTACGTATATATCGATATTCGTAAACTATTGATTTTTCCATAACTTTAACATTTTTATACGCAGAATAATCAGAAAAATCATATTATTAAAAAAAATTTATTAAATTATATTTTAAAATTATATTTCTAAATTATATAATTCCGTTTAAAAAAATGGTGATATTTACATAACCTTGAAAAATTGATTTTTTGCAAAAATTGATTTTATCATTTATTTGTCTCCCTTCGGAGATTGGGTGTGTGCGTGTGTGTGTGCACACACACATACATATATACACATATATTCAGACATGCAATTTTTGTCTCAAACATTTTTTTTGTAAATGTAGTTGTTTTTATGATATTTCAATTAAAGTATTAATTAAAGTGGAATATCCTTATAAACTTAATATTAATAGCTTAAAATACTCTATAATTTATAAATTTAATATAATTTATATAAATTTTAATATTTATAAACTATAAATATAAATTTTTAATATTTGCTTAGCCAAACAACTAATATTTGCCTAACAACTAACGTTAGCCAAACTCTCAAATAATTACGATTCAAGCTAAAAATTTTTTCTTAATATAAAATTTTCAGAATTAACAGATAGTGAACCTATTTCGAAAGCATTGAAAAAATTATAATATTGTCGGATTTTCAAATTTCAATATTTGGCATCCCAAACCAAGATTGAGATTAAACTTGTGTTTACATTGTTTAAATAATCCATTTCATTTTCTCTTTGTGTCGATGATCTTGCGCAAAAAAAACTATCCGCAAAGAGAATTTATATTTATAGTTATAGTTATATTTATAATTTACCAAATCAAATAATCTTAGAAATCTCACAAAGAAATAACTGTCCACTTCCCACCGATTTTTGCATTATATTATATAAATGTATCTTTCTGTGTGATCTAATAAATAACTTAAAATCAAAATGTGTTAAAAATGATGAATATGTGTTGACGTACCATTACAGCATTCATTTTAAAATCCATCATGTTTTTCACTTCTATGGCCATTTCCCGAACGAGGACGAGACCATCCCTCTTTATGACATTGGCATCTACTTCGTGATATTTCTAAGTGTAAAACGATAAAAAGCAGTATGTGAATGGAGAAATTACAAAATTTTCGTGTAAAAAAATAATTTGAAAAAAAGAATTTATAAATTTCATTTTTTCTTATATGAACCTTTGCATAATATCTCTATTGATAGATTTCTTAAGGGGATCCTAACTGAATTACCGACAATAACAAGTGAATAAACTTTTTCGAATTGGCTATACAGTATTGCAAAATCTTTTCACATAAAGTACGCACAAATAAAATGCGAGATGATCAAATTCACGAAAGAATTGAAAAAAAGCTTAAAAAGTTTAAAATTACATTTGTATCACTTGTATCACTCATACAGTTGTCACCTGATGTAAACGTTTCTTTAATATAAAAATTCTATAGCTCATACATACAAAATGAGACCGTCCGACACTTCGAATTATGCTAAGCTTACAAAACTAAGATTGAAAGCTAAAAAAAAAATTTTAACTGCTCTGCAAATTACGCGCGCGCGCGTGTGTGTGTGTGTGTGTGTGTGTGTGTGTGTGTGTGTGTGTGTGCACGCGCGCGCGCGTGTGTGTGTGTGTGTGTCTGATATTGATGTAGTATATAGTGATGTGTTGATGTTTTTTCTTTTTAGATACATCTTTCTCTCGAACTTTTCCATATTTCGATTTATATATATAATTATAAAATCGCGTTCAATCAATAAAATAGACAATTGTAGGACTTCGGTTTTGACTTTAGGATCGCCCTAAGTAAAAATAAATATATATTACTGTGGATATAGTTAATATACCTAACATATTTGTTACATATATATATATATATATATATATATATATATATATGTAACAAATATGTTAGGTATATTTTCTTACTCTTTGTATCTCGCTCATTTTGGTTACTTGTTTACCAAACTCCCATAGATCCACGCCGAACTTTAAAGCCCAATTTTTCACTCTGCAATAATTAATATTATTTTAGATACATGTATACGTTCGATTGAAATATTTACAATAACACTAAATATAAAACATTAAGTAAATAATTAAAATTTCTTTTGCTGTGTTACTTTATAGTAATACATAATCGTTTTGTCAGTTCATACAGAAATAATTGGTCTCTCACAAATATAATATTTTTATATTTTCACTTATTAAAATTATGTCACACGTAAAGAAATTCTCACACGAGATAATCTTGTGCAATTTACTTTAGAAATGAGAATTAAGAGAAAGAAAGAGAGAGATTAAGAACTTGTGATTTGTGACTTCTGACATAATTTTAATAAGTAGTTATTGCATGATCCATAATTTCGAAAAATTGTTACTAATTTCAGAAAGTTTCTT
This sequence comes from Cephalotes varians, assembly GCA_037157785.1. NCBI lineage: Eukaryota > Metazoa > Arthropoda > Insecta > Hymenoptera > Formicidae > Cephalotes > Cephalotes varians. Next base: position 170,481 of record JANQDE010000175.1, read on the forward strand.
TGCATCTAAAATGTCAAATTACTAAAATCCTTTATAAAATTTCACATGTTTTCATGCTTTCGAATCCTTTTCCATCTTCTCTCTCGTTTCCATTTATTCGTACATATTCACAGCACAAAATACTAAAAGATGATTAAAAGTTATCTTTTTAAGTCATCTTTTCGACATAGCGAAAAGATATCTAAAAGATGACGAAAAGATGTTTACGAGATATTTTGTAGTTTTGTCGAAAAGATAATTTAAAAAAGACATCATTTCGTCATCTTTTTATAGTTTTTTTAGCAAGGCGGAAATTTAACTAAAAGATAACTTTTCGTCTCACCAAAAAGATAACAGATAAAAAAAAGTCGTTTATTCAAGAACAGCGGCATACACGGCACCACCATCATTAGATGGATGCGGCGTAGTTACATCTCTCGTAAATAAAAACTATACAAGATAAAATAAAAGCCGCAATATTATTGAGATCTTTCTTCTGTGTTCTAACGAAATGATTTTTTCGAAGACGATTCCCAAAATGGGACTCTGTGATGAAAATAAATGAAATGTATTTTGACAGTATAATTTCTTAATTAGTTTTGTGTAAAAATTAATTCAAGGATCTGATATTCCTTAAAATTATATGTGCCAAAATATAATTTAACCTTACACAATATAATAAAGACGACGAAAAAAATGTCCAAAATTAATCATCTTTTAGTCATCATATGGATGAGGCTATAAGACAACTAGCAGTGGGACATCTGTCATCTTATTAATTATCTTTTCGACTATATTCTCTCATTAAGAAATGTTTATAACAATTTAGACATCTTTTAGACGACTTAATGCTATCTAGGTAGTCAATATTAGTTTGTGCGCGTGCGTGCGTGTCACGCGCTTCCTTATTTCTGTTCTTATACTCCCATTTCTTTTCACGGTCTTTCATATAAATGTCTTTCTCTGTTTCTTCTCCTTCTTTCTTTCCCTTCTTTTCTTTTTCTTTAGATACGTCTTTCTCTTGGAGAATTTTTCCATTTATGTTCCTTTATTCGCATGCTTTTTCATCTTTTTCGTCGCTATTCTGCTTCTATCCTTAACTCCGTACATTCGTCTTTCTCGTATCGCTCAACCCTTAATGTTTCTCCCTCTCCCTCTCTCTCTCATTTTCTCTCTTCTTCTCATCCTCCTTCCCACTCTCGCGCGATCCTTTATTTCCCCACTCTACTACCGCATGCTTGTTCTCGCCCTATTCACCTCCTCACTCTCGTCTTTACGCTCCTTCTGCTTTCTATCGAGTTTTGCTCATCGAGCTTTATGCACCCCATTCGTTTGATCGCTCGCACGTCCATGGCATCACCCTTATTATCCGATTTCCTTTTTTCCTCCCTTCCAATCCATCCACCGATCAATTTCTTTCAAACTCTTCATGCATTATCAATGTCCAATACACGAACCTATAGTGATGTTTTTGCTTTCGTTAATCACCACGCGCTCACGCGACGAACACTTACTCATTGTGAGGTATGTCCTCCTCTTGTTGACGACTCGAGCTTATCCACAACAGAAACAATAGCCCGAAGTGTAGCAACCTGTCGTCGATACGCAGGAACATTATTTCAACAATTCTAGACAATTATTTCTCAAAATCCTCTCTCTCCTTCTTCTTCTCCTTCTTTATCACTCTTGTTGTGTTCTCGACGCGTAATAATCTCTCCACAATAACTTCGCGTGATTAATGATCGATCGTCGAGCTAGGAATGAGAGACGAATTAGTTCGGCACACGTCGTTAATGATCGCGTATCGTCCATAGATCATCACCGTCTTCGAATCTCCTCCACCTCTCGCTCCTCTCGCAAACCGGTTTCGAGCACATCTATCTACAGCCGCATATTATATATCGCCAATTCGCCAACCTTCGGTCTATCCGTGCTCACTTGTGCGCGCGCTCTTTTTATCTCGTACGAGTAATGTACAAGGTCACGAAATCGGATCATACACAGCGACGAGACCACCTCTTCAACCCGGTTGCATTTGCTACTTCGCGAACTGCGACGGTCCGCGCCACGGGTGTCAGAGCAAATCCGGTCGCCAATTCGATCATTTCAACAGCGAGCGGAAGGAGGTAGTAGGCGGAGGCGGTGGCGGTGGCGGTGGCGGCAGCGGCGGCGGCGGTGGTGATGACGGCGGCGACCGGCGTTCCGAGCTATGTGTATGTTTCCGGAACGTACGCTCGAAATATCACTGCCTTTTCTGGAGTTGAATGCGACCACGATTTCACCGCGCAAAATGAAGATATAATTCCTTCATCTCGTGCCACTGTCGCTCTTCTTGCCCGCGACGCGATTTATTTACCACTATCAATAGTGTTGGTCCCCATGAATCGCCGAAAATCGCGTTGTTGCGCGACACCACTACACGCATAATGCGTAGACACGGAAACAAAAAATAATGTTCAGGATGCGAGGAAGTGACGAAGAGAAAATAGGAGAAAGGAGAAGTAAACGAATGAAGTGGCAGGAAAGAAGTTCAAGAACAAACGGGGCTTTTCGGTGAGTATCGGGGTTGATAGCGTACGCGAATAGAAAAGAAACGCGAATGAATAATGAACGGCTGAACTGAGAGAGAAAAAGAAAGAAAAAAGAATATGGTCTCTCTCCGCACTCTCCCTCGCGACGACACTGCTTTTCCGAACAGGTCCGCGTGACGGACCTCCAATCTTGTCGTTTTGGCTGGCGCACGATGCGGAAAATCGCGCAAGAACGGTAACGTCACACCGTGCCGCTATCTTTGCCGTCGTTGTCTAGTCGTCACCTCCTCTTCCGAAAGGGTGGCTCAGCATGCGCGCACGCGCATTACCCCTTACTATCAGCGAGCCAGCTCGTAGCATTTCGATAGTACGTTATTTGAAGGAGGGAGAGGGTGAAAAAAAAGGTAAGTCACTCCATTTCTCTCTAGCGCTGTCTCCAAGGGCTGCGTTCGAAACTTTATCCGAGTACGCTAGGGTATCATTCTATCTTATTTTACGTCTAATAAACGATAAAGATAGAATGACATCCTAGCGTACTCGGATAAAGTTTTCGAACACAGCCAAGGAGGGCAGAGGCTAACGAAGGTGGAGCGCTTCATGGCGGCGGTGAAAATGCTGGTAATATTGGCGTCCAGCGCCGAAGCTCGTCGAAGCTGGTCGAAACTTCCTCGCCCAGGTGGCTCGCTCCGCGGAACCTGAAGCTTTGCGCGGTGTATGAAGGGATAAAGGAGTGGGAAATACGTCGCCAGAAAGACGGGTGGTGGTGATGGTAGTAGCGGTGGCGGTGGCGGAGTGTGCGAGGGTGGACGGGAGATGAGGGATAAAAGCAGCGAAGGTGGAGAAGGCCCGGCTTCGTTCTATGGAAGATGGAAATAGGGAGTAGGGGAGCGTGATCCCGACCTTACGCCACGTTACGAGGGTGTAACGCAGCGCAAGCCCGGTATCATTGATTTAATATATATCTATATCTTACATAAAGACAGCGAGAGCTTTTCCTATGGTGAAGCGAGGGTAATATTGCATTACACTTGTCCAAGCACGACAGAGATGACGATATGCGAGAGAAATCTATCAAGGAGACCATTTAAAACAAATTGTCCAAGATCGAAGTCTGTATAACTATTTCTAGAGAATACATTAAAAATTTCTTCGAAGTATATAGATCGCAATTGTACATGTATATTTTTATTTAGGACAAGATAATGAATAACTTTTTTATATTCAATATTTTTAGTAAATATATAATATTGAATCTGATAACTTTATAATAATCATTTTTTGCGCAATGAAATACCTGTAGGATTTCAAATTAATTAGAGTTTCAATTTATTGAAATATTTTAATTTTTGTTTTTTTAAGCATTCCTTTCGCGACATCTCATTCATCTTGGATTCGCATTTTAAATCACGACACGAAAAATTGTACGTTGTCTCACATTTATATTCGCGCGTAAAGGGTAAATTTCAACAAAATCTGCGCGCCGAATTTCGTTGAAATTGATTATTTATAAATTCAATAATTATAAAATTGAAAAATCTATTATCTCTCTCTACAAAAATGCATACTTACCTTCGTGCGTGTATGCGTGCTAACTGGTTGTATATTTTATTAATCTCTATTATCTATTAAGTATTAAATTCTAAAGAGTGACCGCAAAATTCGCCTGTTTTTTCGGTAGTCGATTATGGACACATGAAAGACGCAGTCAAAATTGTATTCATATCATATTAATCCTTAGGCAATTCTAAGATGAGCATAACTTTTTGTTTTTCGAAAAAATTCCAAAACCACCCCTTGTTAAGCAATTACCCTGAGGGGTAGTTTTCAAAGCCTACGCCAAAAATGCTTTGTTATTGTCTTTTATTAATAAAACCTAGAAGTTCATAGCTACTTTTCAGTCTTAGAACCTTTAGCGTGGTAGAATATCATGTAGGGGTAGTTTTCAACCCCCTCGCTGAGACAAGGGATACTATTTTGATGCAAACAGTATTGTAAGGTTGATATATCTTTGACTGGATCATTTTTGCAAGTAATTTATGTCAAATACGATTCTTAACAATAGTACCGTTTCTCAATTTTTTTTAGATATTGGCCTTTTTTAATTATTTTCAACCCTTAACAAGGGGTGGTTTTGGAATTTTTTCGAAAAACAAAAAATTATGCTCATCTTAGAATTGCCCAAGGATTAATATGATATGAATACAATTTCGACTGTGTGTGCGTCTTTCCTGTGTCCGTAATCGACTACCGAAAAACAGGCGAATTTCAGGCTTATTTTGCCATCACTTTTTGACAAAAAATTAGAGTTTCCAATTTCGTAAATAATTTCTAAACATGCAAATTTTTAATAAATCGCTGATAAAACTCGACATAAGAGAGAGAACTTATATATTTATTTGGATTTATTTACTTTCGTTTGCAGTACACAGAAATCATATATAAATATCTTATTTATTTCAAGTTTAAAAAGAGTGAAAACTTAATTTTATTTTTACAAATATTTCTTATACACATGTATTTTATTATTTTTTGTGATTATAGCTAAATACTGGATTTTTTTCGTTCCTGATAAGAGTATCTGTTCTACCAATAATGGAAAAAATCTATTATGCGCGGACACGGCATTACTTAAGAAGTTTTCATAAGATATATCTCACCAAGCATGTCTAATTTAGTGTAATGTACAAATCCGTTATATGCAATAATTTACATTTAAGCTAATTACACTCGTTATTTTTATTTAATCCTTTCATTAATATGAAAAAAGATGTTCAAAAAGATGAAGAATTTGAAATATAAAAATAGTGTTATAAATAGTATTATATATATATCATATGATGAATGCATCATATAATACATACAAATTATTGCTTTTCACATATCTGTGCGTAATTGTGCATTTTAGAAGATATTTAATAAAAACACTTTAATAAACTTATTTATGTTATTCAGGCGCGACGATATAAATTATAGAAAAAAGAATCATCATGATATATGATAGAAATATTTTTCTGCAAAGTACAGAATTATTTCTCGTCCATGCTTTCTCTCAACCGACACTTATTTGATTACACACTTTCGTGTGATCATGCACGTTTCTTAAATCACGAGACAATTTTGTGCATAAATCGATTTAAAAAATGTAAGAAAGATTAAAATAGTATCACACATTGATGTATTTTGCTAAGTATTTATAATTTCCAGCTTTATAAATCTACTATATGAATAGCGCAATTTGCTACTGCCGTGACCTTCAGTTTGGAACACTGTATCAGGATTACCGAAAAGTTCTTCAAAAAACTTCATGCGTACCTTCTGTATGAAATTACAACTTACAGGCGTGTGTGACAAAAATAAAAATGGGATTCTCCGTTAATATAAGATCTTTACAACTACAATAACTGATAAATTAACAACTTAAGTATGTTATTTTGCATTTGCATTACGGTATCATTTCTATTACACGCTTGTTAACAATGGGTCGTAATTCCTGTTGTGCATAATCTTCCGGTAATGGTAGCTGAGATATCAGACGGACCAACAACTTCGTGATAGATCTTTGCTCATTTTTCTGTAGCAATAGCATATTTTTAGCTAAGTGTAGAGTCCTCTTTGCAATTTCAGCTTGGCACAATCTAGAAAAAATGTTTTAGCACACAAATGTTACGAAGCAACGGCTTGTAATATGTTGGTCATACCTGTGTTTAGCAGTTGGACATGGGAATTGATTAATTTTATGACACAAGTTCATTAATCGAGGTTTCAGCGCTTCTAATTGATAAGTTAGCCCACAATAATCCGGAGCGGATTTTAACAGGCTTTGAATCTCGCTAGTTATTTCCATATATTCCCACAAGAGTTGTCCCTGATATGACCATCCGCTAATCATGCCGCTACATTCGACTAGTGAGTTTAACAATGATTTCAAATATTCGTAATTTTCTGCAACATTGAATATTAAATGATATCATTTGTAATGTAGCGTTGATATACAGTGCTTAAAAAGTTCTAGGTAAGATTTTGAAAATAAAATATCTTAAATATCAAATAAAGTTGCTTTTCTATTTAATATTATGATATTAATATGAATATTACTTAGATGATATTTCATTAGAACTGTTGAGGATGTCATTTGATTATTTCCTATTCTTGTTGATGATTAGTGAAGAATTATTGTGATATTATTTATCATCATTTAGAATTTGTTATCATTAGAATTATTTGTATTATATTCACATATTTTCAATATTCTGTATTGTATATTTTGTAACAAAAAGAAAGAAATTGAAATGATTAATGGAATCAAAATGGTATCAATAGTGTTTCTAATGTGAAATAATGTATTAGATGGGTATAACTGTTTTACTTTAGACTAAGTCTTCCAGAAGGCCACCTTGAGTTTTTTTTAATGGAACTCCCTATTTTTTAATAACATTGTTGAGATATTTTTTTCAACACTGGTCATAAACATTTTTTTATAAAGAACTTCTTGAGTTATAAGTTAAATCGCCCCCAAAAAGGGCGATTTTGGCCACTACGCGATTATAACTAAAGTAATTTTTTTTGCCTATTTAATATATTATTCAATATTCAGCAACTTTTCTATTTAACTTTCTATTTTATGTTTTGAAATATCTTGCCTATCCTCGAAACTTTTTGAAAATTTTGTATAAAAAAAAGAAAGGAAAAATTGATACCATTTATTATAGCATCAGCTGCCAGATGCTCTATAATAATTTCATGAGCTTGGGTCCATTGTTCTGCCTGGATGTAATACCAAGCTGCTTCGCCATACCTATAAAAGTATCGATTTTCTCTGAATATGCTCAGAATTTTATTCCAATTAACAAATGTAGCGATCATTTCTTTTTAGATTTATATAAATATATCTGAATATATTGTTAAATACCTTTTATTAATGTTACTTTTGATGGCTTTGGCTTGATGAATCCAAATCGATGATATACCAAGCTCTTCCTTCAAGAATTGCTCCCGCTTCACATATTCCGGAGTGTCATCTATTTCTATGTGACGTAACAATAAGTTCTGCACGGCAGTTCGTCGCCTAGCTGAATCTCGTAGATGCAATACTACGAAGATCGCCCAATGCCAGAGTCCATGTGCTTCCAATTGAGTCGCAAAATTTATATGTGTCAATGCAGCAACGTGATCGGAGAGATGCGTGTAACCCAAAGCCACGAGCGTTTGTTGTACCAACCAGCTACCAGGAAGATAATATATATAAAAGAAATTATATAATAAAATTAAAAATGATTATGATGATTAAACTTTTAACTGACGGAAGGTATGAATTAACTCGTCATTGGAAAATTTGTTTTTTGTTGATATCATGCTGGAGAAATTCTTACTGCGTTTATAACCGCAAAAAGTGCAACTTTTGATTTTTTATTTACTGTGGACATGTTAACTTGTTATACATTTGTCGCGGCGCGCTCAGAATGCGTTTTTGGTAAATTAGCTCCCCAGTTAAAAAGTTAAAAATTGAAACGTTCTGTTAATTAACACAATTTCTTACATACATATTTATTGATTACATTGTTCAATAAAAGATTCTTTTTTAGCACAACGAAAATAATTATTTTCCATTTTTTGAATGCTGAGTAAGTTCTATTTATCAAATTGTTCTATTATGACGCTTGGAAAAATTTATGGTTAAAGTTAAACAAAAAAGAGCTATTTTAATGTACTTATTATCATATAACTACGATATATGACATCTTGAAGAATCTTTTACTGCTATTAAAATTAAGCATGTTGTTAAAACTTTTAGCTCTTAAAAGAAATTTGTTGATTATGATTTAAAAAATATTTATGATTAATATAGCGATAGATTAATATAGAGTTTATTGCATCAAAGTTATGATATTATATTGGCTATTAATCTTCTATCGATACCTAATTTTTCATCAATGCATCGAGTACTTGGATATCCACTGTGTATTTAAAAATATGATCCTGCTAAAATGTTCTTAACAATTGCTAAGCCTAGAAAATTTTTTCTACTATATTTTAAAGAATCTTTGATTAATAAAAATCTTGATACACCTGCTTTATGTCGAAAAAATAAGTTTTAACACGTTTAATATCATGCGTGTTGCTATTCAGTAAACAATTGATATAAACAGCGCATGTATATTACTGTATGTTTTATATGTAATTGTTTTTTGTACCGTTTTTTATTAATTCATAATATTTGCAAAAAATCGCGAAAACGCAAAATTGTGCAAAACGCGCGACGGATCGTATCTATAATAATAATAATAAGTCATACGAATTGCAGTCCGATAAATGCTCTTCACATTTTTGTTTTGTTTTTTTACTTAACATTGACTATTGTCAATATAAAACTGTCGATATTGATATCATTATTCTTCATTTTCAAGAATAACGCAATGTTTGTACCATACATTTAGGTCGCAGCGTATACAAAATTTGATCTAAATTATTTACCCTTTATTATAAATACATTCAGTAAGTGACCTAGCTTTAAGTCAAGCCTCATTTTAATGACCTGATCTAAAATAGACTTCGATGTAAACGCGCACTACTCGATCTAAAGATTTACTAATTTTTGCGTTAAGATTTGCTGTATTGTGTTCAACTGTGTTTACAATATCCACAGTTTATAGGCGAAAATATTTTCAGATCATTTATGGTGTAAATGGTTGGCTCAATATTGCTAGATATGTCGCTTTTCTTACGTATGTGCAATGGTAGCAAGAGCTAATACAGGCTGCGTTCATAGAACGTGCTATCAGCGCTATTGCGTCATTCTGTCCTTGTTTTACGTCTAAAGAACGATAAAGATAGAATTATGCAATAGCGCTGACAGCGCGTTCCCTGAACGCAGCCACAGTATGCAATCGTACGATACATGCGCGAAATCCTGAGTTTTTTGGCGGACTGAGATGAAGAGATTAGTTATCAAGTTAAGATAAGTGATTAAGTAGCATAAACAAGTAAATTTTTATTTATAAATATATTATTCCTATTATAAAACAAAAATTATATAATTAATATAGTGTAATAAGTAAATAAAATATTTATTTACTTATTACACTATTTATTTTATATATTAGATATAATAACATCTATTAAACTGACACAGTCACTTCAGTATAATCGAATAAAACATACACAGAAATGAATTGCTATCTTTTTTTTTGCTCTATTCCTGACTTTATTACCCCAGTCGATATACAAGAAACAATGATTATGACTAGCTTCAGATCAAAATATAGCCATTAAGAAAAGAAGCATGAAATTAAAAAACAAGTACATATTTTTAAAGATCTATTTTTTGCTCTATTTTCGATTTTTTCGCTCGCCATTCGATTCACAAGAAATAGTGGATGTGCTAGCTTAAGATTGAATTTAGCACAGTCATTAAGAAAAAAACTGGAAAGTGACAAACAAATAAATATTTTTAAAAAGCTATTTTTTTGCTGATTAATTACTTTAGTTTTGACTCTTTCCCCAGGCAATTGCAAAAAGTAATATGGCCCCAAAATGATACCTGATTTGATTTCTCTGGAATACGAATTTGTTTTACTTTTAATGCAAAAAGATATAAAATAACGATGTCATCCTCTTATTATTACTGTTCTACAAGAGTAAATTATATTACGAGAATAAGTATACGATGTTAGAATTTTAATTTTCTTTTTCTTTACGATTGTACTAATTTCAATCTTAATGGATAATAGTACAGCCTTACAGTTACAGTTCTTACAAATTGATTAGAGCAAAAAATCGAGAATAAAACATTTAATTAGCAAAATAGTTCTTTAAAAATTTGTATTTGTATTTTTTAATTTATTATTTTTTTCTGAGTGACTGTGCTAACTTCAATCTTCAACTAGCATAGTTATTTTTTCTCGCAAATTAAATAGAGCAAAAAATCAAGAATATAGCAAAAAATAGCTCTCCAAGAATACGTACTTATTTTTTAATTTCTTGCTATTTTTCTTAATGGCTGTGCTAACTTCAATCTTAAGATGGCACAGTCACTGTTTCTTGGAAATCGAAGCAAAAAATCGGGAAAACAAAAAATTAATTAGTGAAAAAATAGTTTTTAAAAAATATATATTTGTTTCTTAATTTCTTGTTTTTTTTCTTAACTGTGCTAATTTTAATCTGAAACTAGCACAGCCATTGTTTCTTACATATCGACTGGAGTGATAAAATCAGGAATAGAACAAAAAATTAGCGAAAAAAATAATTCTTCAAAATACGTACTTGTTTTTTAATTTCTTGCTATTTTTCTTAATGACTGTGCTTAATCTTAAGCTAGCACAGCCATTGTTTTTTCCGAATCCGCTGGGGCAAAAAATTAATTAGAGAAAAAAAAGCAAAAAAATAGCAATTAATTTCTGTGTATGTTTTATTCGATTGTGCTGAAGTAACTGTATTAGCTTAATAGACGTGATATATTAGTCTTATACTATTCAAAAGCGATTAAGAAAAAAAAAATTTTTTAATTCTTGGTTATTTTAAATGTTATTTTAAAACAAAGATTTTAATAGTATTCTTTTTTTTACAGTCTTAATACTTTATTGAGATCCCCCGTCAAGATGCATACGCGAAAAAAGCGACAAGTTTAGCAATGACTATGATTAGTCGCGTTCAGCAACAAAGATTAATGAACACTTAATGGTTCTTGCCCTTAGTTCTTTGTTGGATTTAAGTGTAGAAACCAATTGTAATAAATTACTGAGCGCTCATTGATCTGCTTTGTTTGCTGAATTGCAGCTAATGCTGTTCGTAGAGCACACCTTCGAATATGTCGCCGCGCTCCTAGCAATCGAAACGTGTGTAAAGCTGAGCTGTCTCTTTACGCACTTATCTTTATTAATTATTATCTCATTAATTATTGCGAAAATCGCAAAATAGTGTAGGACGTTTCTACTTAATTTAATCCGCTCTACACTTCATATGAGCGCCATGTCAATAATTATTAGACATCTTGTACTAATTAGACTCATTCCGTCGATGATAAAAAAAGACAGAAATGCTTTCAAGTTGACATTGCTTGGTTCCACGTACATATATGTGCGCAATCTGTAAGTGTATCAAGTATAAGTGTAGATAAGTCTATAAATTATCTTATATTTAAAATTATCTTAAGTACAGTCTTAAGATATCATAAGCCAATTACAGATCCGTATTAGCATCTTAAGATCTTTATTAAGTCCTGAAATAAGAATGAATATCAACCATAGCCTTCTTAAGACATTATTTAAGACGGTTTTGAAATAAAAATCGAACGTGTGACTACTGGTCTATAGTATCACATGATTCGTTCAGATCACATTCACGTTTACGTGATACACTCTCAGATAATGTATATACATATGCATATTTTCTTCAAGCAATGTCGGCTCGGATATACTTCTATCTTTTTCTATTACATGCAAAATCGGAATAAATAGTCCAATTAGTTTAAGTATTAAATGTTTAGAAGTCTATGATTGTACATGCCAAAATGCACTGAAATAGCTCTTTTTTGTAATCTTTAACCATAAATTTCTTAAAATTGTGACAATTGGAAGGTTTCAACATCTATTAGCTCGAGCGATTAGGTCGATTATTCTATTAGAATTAATCAATCGCATATGTCGTAGATCAGAATGAACCAATCTTAGTTGACAATTATTCAGCCGATCAAGCTAACCAAGAACAATGAGACCAGTCCGCAGAAGTTTTTACATTTAGTAAACAAGATCATATTCAGCGTCTAAGAAATTACGTGAAATAATTTTTTGCATTCTCGTGTTTTCTTTTTGTTAAACACTGTCATTTACACATCACCTGCAAGTTAATTCGTGCGTGTTTTTATTCTTTATGCATATACGCACACATGCGAATTTATGTAAACATCGAAAGTATTTAATCACGTAGAAAGAAATAGATTGTATAAAGATCGATATTCACAGAAGAATCTTGTTTGATTTCTCTGATCTTTGTATTCCTTTACACGTATTTGCAGACACTAACTATTAATTATTTACAGACACTAATTTTGTATTCTTCCTTGTCATAATAGGTAGCTGAGTAATATACATAGATCTGACCATAAATATCTAGATATTCCAAAGTTACCTCTGATAAAATAACAGAACCAAATAAGCAAGATCAAACCGTACTTATTCAATTATTTAGTACCCATTTTTTACTAATTTTTACCACCAATAAAAATTTTGTACCCCGTGCCGTTTTGGAAAAAAAAACATACGCTACTAGCTTAATATTCAGCTAGTAGGATCACATAAAAAAAAAGAAAACAAGAAAGGCAAAGAATTGAATCTGTATTAATTTATACCACCTAAAAAAAGGTAATACATTGATCTATTCTTTACGAAACAATCTTCAATAAAATTCAATTCTATTAGGCTAAAAAATAAAGTGCCTTTCGTCACGAGAAGAATCAGTCAAACTACTTCTATAATCGAAGTGATATAACTTGTACCGCTGAAATGTGGAGTTTCAGATTTTGTATCCCCGTAGTTATTTTGGAAACTACTCCCGACTCCCATTAGGCTTAAGAGAATCCTAAAGTCGTCTGTTTTACCGACATTCTTTTTAATCTTTTTTCTTCTAATTGCCTTTATAGATTTAAAAATCCTTTTCCACAATTAAAGTATAGACAATAATGCAGCCTACATTTGAGTAGGAAAAACGAAAAAAATTACAAAATTATAGTTTTATCGGCTTCTGGCATCGACTCGTAATTACATTTGCTTTATATAAAAATTTTATACTTTGTATGTGTACAAAAAGTAGCTAGGCAGCTAGGGATTACATGAAAGAATAATACTATGCTTTTAGAAATGGGCTAGAAGCTTTAGTATAAGAGAAAAGAGATTAAAAAGATTTGTGTATGCGAGCGCGTGAAATGTTGATACATTAGTATATAGTGATGTGATCTTGTAAATCGTATGTGTATAAGTGCATTCAGTCGATAAAACAGGATCCCCGTCGGAATTCGGTCTTTGGTTTAGCATCCCCTTAAGGGGATGCTAAAGCCGTCTGTTTTACCGACATTTGTTTTAATTTCTTTTCTTCTAATTGCCTTTATAGATTTAAAAATCCTTTTCCACAATTAAAGTATAGATAATAACGCAGGCGCAAAGCTACATTTGGATATGAAAAACGAAAAAAATTACAAAATTTATCGACTTCTGGCGTCGACTCGTAACATCATTTGCTTTATATAAAAGTTTTATACTTTGTACGTGTACGAAAAGTAGCTAGGCGCCTAACGATTACATGAAAGAACAATATTATGCTTTTTGAAATGAGCTAGAAGCTTTAATATAAGAGAAAAGAGATTAAAAAGATTTATGCGTGCGAGCGCGTGAAATATTGATGTATTAGTATATAGTGATGTGTCTTGTCGCGTAAATCGTATATGTATAAGTGCATTTAGTCGGTAAAACAGGATCCGCATCGGAGTTCGGTCTTTGGTTTAGCATCACCTTAAGAGGATGCTAGAGTCGTCTGTATTATCAAACGCACATTTCGTATTTCTCTATTTTCTTCGCTTTCTTTATACAGAATAAAAAATCCTTTTCCAGAATAAGAAAAAAAATGCAAACAAATAGTAAATAAAAAACAATAAGAAAAAAAAATTTTTTTTTTAAATTACAGTTCCCTTTTATCACCTAGGTTAATTCATTGCATGATATAAATGACTCCAAGTATATAACCAAAATAAGAGCATTTGCTCATATTTTAATAAAACATTATGAGATCTTGAATTTATGATTTTGAAGCTTACAATAGAAATAAACAGAGAAGTACGATCAACTGTACGGTCATGAAAATATGTGCAAATGTGTGTGTGCGATATCGGTATAATAGAACAATACAAAGCGTGTTATCCTTGTCACTTTCATTATCGACAATCGTGTTATCATTATATATCTTATCATTTCATTTTTAGTTCTGAATTAGATATGTCTGTATTATCGTTCAAGTTCGGCCGTCTGTCCAGCATCCCCTTAAAGGCAAAGTATCTTTCGCCACAAGCAGAATCAATCGATACTTCTACAATCGAAACGAAAATCTGAAACTCCACATTTCAGCGGTACAAATTATATCGCTTCGGCTGTAGCGAAAGGTACTTTACTCTTGAGTTTAATAGAATTGAATTTTATTGAGAAATGAATCAATGTGTCCTTTTTTAAGTACAAATTACTACAAATTCAATTCTTCGTATTTCTATCCTTGTTTTCTTTTTTTTCATATGGTCATATATACAAACGCGCGCGCGTTTCCTATCCTTATATCCTATACAGGATATTTGATAATTCTGTGAACAATTTTCATGGGCAGCTAGAGCGGACTAAACTAAGGCGGAAAGTTCTCTAACATTTTTAACTTTTCGCAATAGTCAACGAGATATTAATTTATAAAGATTGCCCAATACGCGCGTCTGCCCAGCCTTCTACTGGCAAATGTACGCCCATTGATAGCTCGATCCGCGGGGAGTGGGGAGGCGTGGCCAGTGTGCTGCTCGAGTGAAGGAGGGACTCGCAGTGTGCACGGTGCGGGACGCTTACCAGGTCCCGCTCTCTGCAGGTCGAGCTATCAATGGGCATATACCTTACGTACAATAATATGGTTCTGTTATGATTGATGTTATACTTTATACTTTATATTTCTAATTAAATTTTCTTAAAATTTTGAAATTTTTGAGACAGATTAACAAGAGTATTTATCAATATCTTGGTTTCTTGGAAATTAATATTTCACTGATGCTAATCCACTGTGCACAGTACGAAAAATCCAACCCATATCAGAATATTGCTTTCACATATAAAATCGGCAAAATGAACAGTAATTAATATATAAAAGTCCATAGATATTAAAATTGTTTATGTTCCATTTCTCACACAATATTCTCATTCCTAACTGATTTCTAATACAGTTAACGCAATTGAAACTTTCCTTCTAACAGCATTCAATTGGGAATGAAAATATTGTAATGGGGACATCAGCAATCTAGATATTTATGGTCAATATTCATAATTCATTCTTATTTTAGAATCGTTTTAAGTAATGTCTAAAATGCTGATATAGCTCTGTAATTGACTCATGACATTTTAAGACTATATACTTCAGACAATTTTAAATATAAAAACTGTGGCCAATATTCATAGTTCTTATATTTAAGACCATGTTAAATAAAATCTTAAAATCACAGAACCGCATTAGTATTTTGATGAGACAGTTATTTAAGACAGTCTTGAAATAAAAACCAATTATGAATAGCGATTTATATCATGACTGTGTTCCAAAATTCATTGCCAATATTCAAAATCTATAGTTTACATTACGTGCATTACAGATTTTCAGCACTAGCAATGAATTTTGGAACACAACCTATGTTTGTGGGTATTCCGCTCTTATCGTCTAGTAGGATCAAAATTAGGCTAAAATATTATCTACAATAGATTGGTAAACCTTAACCATAAGAAACTGATCAATTACTGTCGAAAAGAAGAATAATCGATTACGATTGGTCAATTTCTTATGGTTAAAGTTTACTATATCTATTAGGCTTTAAAGAAACTGTGTCATAATTGTTTTTTATATTTAAAACTGTCTGAAGTAGTCCCAAGATATCATAACCAATCATAAAATCATAGACCAATCATAGAACTGTATTAGCATATTTTTTTATTTTATCTCGATTTTGTAAACAACTCATTATACTATATCCTTATTGGGATATCATTAATACAAAATTACCTCAATCTGTAATCCAAGGGATTGGCGGTGTATGTCAGCGGATTCAGAAGCTCGCCAAGATCATGATTTCCCGTGCAGTACAATTTTAAAAGATGAAAGCAGAGATCGTATATTCGTTTGCCATTATTTAATTCGGCGTCGTAATCGTTTTCTCTATATTCAGGTTCAGGAACTATCGCGTACGCTTGAGCCTTCGTCGTATTGAACGATGCTTCATAAAGATCCAAGGCATCAGTGATCGAGCAAGTCGGCGGCGACAAGTACCATAGATGAATGGCGAAGGCTCGCTTCCAATCCAGATTCTCGCACACATTGACAGTGCCATGTTTGCTGGAGATGAGTGGCTCGCCCGCTATCAACATAAACAGCTTTAGACGATCGATCGTGAGATTTTCGTCCACATCGGTCTCCTGCCATAATGCGATCTGTTGTTTTATTAGTTTCTTGATTGTCGCACCACTTCGTAGTTCAGCCATCAATAACGCCAGGCAGTGATCTCCGGCCTTCCGCGCTTCTTGACAAGCGTCATCTAGTTTACAAGCAGAGAGCAGTGATAATATTATCTTCTCATGAGAATTTTTAGCTACACTGTCGATGCTTTTGATCTCTCGTTCGACCGTCTTCTGCACTACATTCCTTAACCACTCGTCTATGGCTTCTCTTCTTACCATGACATTATAGTGTTCCTTATTACCGTTATTAGTCGTGTTCTGATCGGCATAATTTCCCCAGAGTGCCATGCATAGTGTCCACACAATACTCGCATACTGACGGAAAGATTTTTCAGTAGCGTTGCCACACTGCATATGTTCGTCATTGGTATCCTCGCTTGATCTCTGCTTTTCTACAAGCTCTTGTGCGACTGTGCAATGTAGTTGTAACGCTTCATTTGCATTGTCGATTGTTACGTCAAAGGTGGGACAATCTCCGTCGTGACCCATCATGCAGTGATCCAGCTGGATTCTTAAGTGACATTCTATACTGTCCTTGAACATCTTTGTGTCATACTCAACACCACCCAGAATTTGTAGGCGTTGAACAATTACTGTCGATGAAACATCGTCGGAGAGACGACCGGAAACATAACGGCTCAATTGACTGAATGTGCTCTTCAGTTGCATCTTAGTTGCCTGCTCCTGTGTACTCAGAGATAGCAATGTTAGACCAGCACCCCAACTTGGCCGAAACGTCCTGCCCATGTATATACCGACATCAGCGACGTAACGAAATCGCAACTTGTTTAACCTGGACTCTTCAAGTGGAATGACTTCATAATGATATTTCAACACGCTTGTTACCGGTGTGACCATAAATGGTGGAATAGCTTTTTCGATAATCGGCTGTTTACTTCTGGCGACACATGGTAAGTACGATTTTTTACTCGACATATAAAGCACATTCTCCGCAGAAAACAGTGTTTCGTTTGTGATAAGAGTTCGAAATGTCATAGCATTGTACGGAGTTTCATCGTCCTTGATTTCTGTAACATCTGGAAAATAGCGTATCAAGCTTTTTTGTACGGAGGAAAATACGTCATTGTTCGTTTCCTCATTTACATCCTCGTCGTTCGCATCGAAGAAGCTTGCTTTCATAAGTTGCAATTTATGACTGTCTGTACCGGCGACTCGAGCGTTATCACCTACTGGGCTAATAGTCATTCGTTTTTCATAATTGTAATCTCCGGGAACAAAACCAGAACGGTTAAATGGAGTTTCTTCGACCGAGCTGACGATCATTCCTCGCTCCTCATAATTGTAATCGCTATAGGCAAAACGGCTGATTGGTGTCTTTCCTAAAAAATTGTTCTCAATCATATTTAGATGTTTGCCATTTCCCATCTTTATACTATCGAGTGTTCCATTAATCGCTCCATTGACTGCTTCTTTTGTCGCCATCGAATTAACAGGTTTACCCTTTTGTATGGGCGCAGGGAATCCTTTCAATTTTTTCGCTTCCGAAGTCGGCGGGATCTGATTGTCATCCTCATCTGAATCGCTGAGACCATATTTGGAAAAGTGGTCGACTTTGAAGACCCACGAGCCAGTTTCCAGTCGATATTCAAGGAAACGGGTGTCATGCTTTGCAGATACTCTACGTAATTTCTCCTCGTAGTTCATCGCAGCAAGTCGCTGTGGATCCGTAATGGGCTCATGCAATGACTTGTCATGTGGCCATACCTTATCTAAAGTAACCTGTGCCCTTCGATTCAAGCCTTGTCCCACTGGTGGCTTCTTCTCATCGTCAGGATAAATAATTACTTCTTTATGACGGAAATGTACTACAATAGCAAACATAATACCAGTCAATTCTTTTTCCAAAAAAAAAATATTTATAGATCAATCGCAGTAGAATGTTGACATTTAATTGTAGTAAAAATAAATAAAACAATACAATATTTACAAAGAGTTAATATATTAATATACAAATTACCAATTTCGTCAAGATTCAAGCCGTAAATATCAAACGAATCTGGGAAGTATACGTTGCCATAACCTTCGCGACCGATGGTAAAATTCGGTACAATGCACGTCTCGCCGCAAACAAAATCGTCCAGTTTATCAAGCGACGGAATGGTATAATAGCCTGCTCGTCGTAATGTAACTTTAGCCATGTTCATAGTCCAGTTTGATTGTAGCATCGAAAAAGAACTCTCGTCTGTTTCTTGATAGGATTCTGAGGATTAAATAAAAATTAAGAAAAAAAACACATCAATTAAGAAAAAACACATAAAAGAATCTCATTTAAAAATACAATTTAATTTGAAAATTAACTATTTAATTAACATGTGCGTACGCGCGTGCACGTTATTTATAGAGTAATTTTAATTAAATAACAATTTTTCATGTAATATATTAACGTAATATTTATAGTATTATAATTATATTATTTAATTAATAGTTTACCTGCATTTTGCATGGTAAGATTCATGGAATTTTTCTCATCAAAAGTAGAATTTAATGGCACTTCGATCAAATTAATTATTTCTGAATGGTTTGATATATTATTTTGCGATCTTAATTCGGCCATCGTGTTATTCACCTCTTCAGATGTATTTGTTCCAGAAAAAGGTGATCGCTGCCCCTCAAGCAATTCATCGTCCGAAATTTTATTCTTTCGAGGAAGTGTTGACTTCAACCTGTGTAAATTATATTTAAAGATACTCAAATTCACATTATTCTTTTTGTGCGATAATTTCAAAAAAATTCGAGGTATCTAAAAGATATATTATTACATTACCAAGATGTAGATGACCGTCTATCATTTGCAAGTCGATTATTATCTTGGCTCTGATTTTCTTTGTTTACTTCAATATTGTTACTGTGTACTATATTTGTATTTGCCCTGTCATCTGCGGCATCATTTCTTGTTACAGATTCCCCGTTTTCTGTAGAAGATTGAACTGAAGAATTTGTCGCTAATTTTGGTCGTAATACTAAACGTTTTGCACTTGGCCGAGGTTGAAAAGCCTCGGTTATTATGGGATCCTCTTCTTCGAGGCCATCGAACAAAGATTTCTGGAATGGGGAAAAAAAAATTTACTATTCCAAAAGTGAGGTTTATTGTCTATGTTTAACTCCATTGTTAATACCAATATTTCGTGAACATTGCAGTTCACTTCAGGGAAAGAAGCAACCTGATACCGAGTTGCTCTTCTGAAGAATTCCCTATATATATATATGCTATTCAGTAGAAAAGAGAAGAAGAGGAAGAGAGCAAGGAAAGAAAGAAAAAGAGAAAGGGGGTAGAGAGGGAGAAGGGGGAGGAAATCGCTAAAACTGGTGGTAATGGTCACTTTTTTAAGGTCGATTAGTCAATAGGGAGGATAGTTACCGAAAATTAACCTTTTATATTCTACTTAAGTTGTAGCCATTATCTCTGTTTAGAGTGTCAGGATGTTTCTATATCTCTATATCCTCCCTGTATTTTCTTGGAAAGTATGATGTAGTAGTACAAGAAAATACAGAGAGATGTATTGTTCCTTATCAGAAACTCAGTTATCAAGTTGCTTCTCATCCTGATGAAGTGAACTGCAATGTTCACAAAACGTTGGCATTAACGATAAATCTAAACACGGAGACAATCCGTAAAGCTTTTAGGAGCACTTTTGAAAAGAATACTCGTGGGAGCTTTAAAGCATAATTTAGTATTACATTTAATAATATTTAGGTCGGTGCAAAAGTTTTTACCGATAAATGTTTGCACACATGCATTAGTATGATTTTATAAGCAGAAACGTTTGATTTTTGTAAATTAACATCTCTGCATTAACATTTATGCATGACAAGCCATAAATGTCAACATAATATTACATTTAACACGATTAAAAATGGAGCCAGATAAAGAGCATGAAAACCGTGTGCTGAAAATTTATAGCATATATAACGTGAACTATAGATTTTTAGTACTGGCTGTGTATATCGGAACACGGCTCATATTTGCTACTGCCTTTTGTTTTATTTTCACTAAAAGAAAAATGCTGCTGATGTTGCTGCAAACACAGAATTAATTGTGAAACGTATGATGAAAATGTTATAGCTATTAGAACATGTGTGAATTTATTTAAAAATGATAATTTTAATATCAATGATAAAAAAACACTCTGGAAGAGAACGAATTGCGGAAAGATGAAAAAAAACCTATAGAAAATGATGGACAATACTTGAATTTTAATATTGTAATAAAAAAATTACAAAAATCGGCAAGAACCTTTGCACCGACCTAATATAAAAGGAATTTGTGCAACTACATTCCCTAAATATTTAAAATATAATTTATATATATATATATATAT
>JANQDE010000175.1:193083-213208 GCA_037157785.1 Cephalotes varians
CATATACACAATATCACATTACATATATATCGATTGAATAACATATATAAATTCGATCAAATATTAAAGAAAAAGAAAAACTAATTACCTAGTCCAGTCGAAGACGCAGGCGTAGTTCCAAAAGAAAATCCTGATGTTTGTCCAGTTGGTTTAAACGATGAATTAAATAATGAAGATCCAGTATTGGAGCCAGAATTGAAACCTGTATTAGTTCCAAATGTGGAAGATGCAGTTGCACCAAATGTAGATGTTCCAAATCCAGTGGTAGTAGTTTTATTACCGAATAATGGTGTGGTAGTATTTGTAGACGATTGACCAAAACCAGTAAAGCCAGTACTAGTTGACGTTGATGGAATATTAAAAGCAGATTTGTTCTGATTGAACAATCCAATGCTCTATAAATAAAATATAAGTATTATTTTAATATTCACATCCAATATGTGTATTATATATTACCTGATTAGATTGCGTGGAACCAAATGCAGATCCAAATCCTGTATTCTGTCCAGTATTAATACTACCAAAACCTGTTCCAGCCGTTTGATTTGTGCTACTGGTGCCAAAAAGTGGCGTCGGAGCAGCTGCTATAAATAAAATTTTATACTTTATTTCATATTTCACTTTTTAAAAACTTATTAAAAATATTTTTTTATTTTATTAATAAAATGATAAATAGTAAACAGATTATTATTACTATTTAATAATATTACTAGAAATCCTCTAAAAATTCCAGATTGTCCAGATTTTTCCAGATAGTAAACACTCTACTAAACGAAAAAAATTTAAAGCTAACGAATGCTCTAAGTTACGCATGAATCAACAACACATCGATATACTATTTTATTATCTCTTTAAAGGAAGAGTTCTCAAATTTGTATGGATCGAGATCTACTTTTTAAAATGGTAAACATCATATATTAATTGTTTATATCATTTTGTGTATATTATTTTATCTATTATCTTATCTACTGCTCTTACTTTACAATTTTTTATTAACTATAATTTTATAAATCTATTTTTCAGATACACACATAATAAAATATATGTAATGTACTTGTGTTTGTGTTAATGATAGCTTTGAAATCGACGCGAGTTATTTTTAAGGCGCAAGGAGATTGATAATAGTTTATTTCTAAATTTAATTAATTTTAGTTTTGATTTTTATCATCGTTGAAAATCTAATTTTATTAGCCATCTTTATCTCTTTTTATTCAACGATGTAATGAGAGATTGACCGTCTTCACGCTTTTTCTCATTTTTATTGACCACATTTGATATATTATTTAGATACGGATAGTCCATTCTATATGTCTTTGATTACTCATATTCTGAAAATCCTTGATCTAAAGATTTCATAACAACTATATATGATATCTAAATATCGCTATTTTACATACAACTTGTAAAAAAAAAATTTTTTAATTGTTATCACTTATTCTACAAATAATATTTTTTGTGCAAATTGGGATTATCCAATTTATCCTCAGTAGTCGTTTTAGAAAATTTCTTTTATTAAGATGCTAAAAGTAGCAATATTTATATATATATATAGTATATGCAGGGTGCGCCGCGAGAATTTTGACACCGCACATAGGAAGGTAGATGGGATCGAAATGAACACAAAAGTCCCATTTAGCGATATTCGCAATAATAATCGAGATATTAATTTTTGAAATTGTACTAATGAGAGCACGTCGAGAGAAGCGCTCCAACCTCTCGAGATATAGCCCGGTCCAATTTATCAAACATTGGCTGCCGGCGGCGCGTTGGAGAGACAAGAGGGGAGGCGTGCCGGGCGCCGAGCAACGGGATGATAAACTGGGCCGGGCTATACCTCGAGCGGCTGGAGCGCTTCTCTCGCGTGCTCTCATTAGTACAATTTCAAAAATTAATATCTCGATTATTATTGCGAATATCGCTAAACGGTATGGGACTTTTATGTTCATCTCGATCCCATCTACCTTCCTACGTGCGGTATCAAAATTCTCGCGGCGCACCCTGTATATATATATATATATATATATATATATATATATATATATATATATATATTTATTACAAAATCTTCAAAAAAATAGTAAAATGTCCAATGTGCAGTGTAATTACCTCATTCATATATAACTTAAAGTATTCATTAGCATTCTAATGTTTTGAAAAGCTCTTGCAGCTATTAGATTCTGGGATCAAAAATATGATGTTCCAGTTAAAAAAAATCGATGTGACTTTGACCTTAACGCTATCCTAGATCAAATCAATGATACCTTCTTATGTCCCCTTCCGAATCGTATAACTTTTGTCTGAAATATTTTTTCATATCTACCATAGTTTTCGAGAAATTTTAATGCATTATTTAAAATGGGACACCTTGTATATATAAATAAATTGCCTTTTACGAATAAAAGTAATGAATTATTATAATCATTTTTAAGCTTTCAATTACAATACAAAACAACATCTTCATATTCTAAAATAAATTATTTTTATCTATTATTTAAATTACTTTTAATATAATAAAAAATATAATATGCAAAAATTGATTTCACATAAATTGAATTCCGAGAATTAAATTCTATGTCATGGACACAAGATGAATTAAACGTATAATAATTCAGCTTCGCATTTGTTACGATTCAAAAGATGCATCATTCGATTTGGTTGGATTTATACTGATTGGTATGAGATTTTGGTCATCGGAATTAGTTCAGATTCAATTGCGAACAAGGCTATTCGTATTTTTTAATATAAACGCATTGATGTCTAACTATTATTCCTGTGAATTGAAACATTCGCATTTGAATTCTCCATTACGTATTCAAACGAATAGCTGACGTGTTTCATTTTTGCGAGCATTGCATCAGATTTAAAAAACAAACGGCCAATTCGTATATACGCATTGACACTTATTCCATAAAATCAAGAATTGGGATTCAACAACGCTGAAATGAATATTTTTTAATTTTTTTCAACTGTTTTCGTTTGCTGAGTGAACAAATATATATAATTCAGCACATATCACAAAATATATATTTTATAGATAAATATAAAGAAATTGGCACAGACCTATGATAAAGATATAATTCATTCATTTTTAAATTATAAAAAAAAGAAAGATGAAATAAATAAAGAATTATTTATTGTTTTCTTATTATTCTATATTTCTTCTATATTTCTATATATTATTGCTAATGTCTCCTTTTGCGCCTTTTTATCGATTCTATCGATTCTGCGAATCGATCAGGCCGATAAATTAGAACCACTGCACAACTCTTCGAATTATTGACGAGCAGTATACAGTCAAGTTCTAAATTATGAATGACATACATATATTATTTTATAGAAGCCATGCATATTTAACTAATATATTTAACTCTTTTCTTACACGGTTTATTTTTGTATGTCTTTATTTTTATGTAACTTTTTTTATGCATTCTTTTTAAATAACATAATTCCTTTTATCCGATTTCTTATTATGCGGAACATATCTACCACGTAAAAAGAAAATTGAGTGTAAAATACTATTTTTATAGAATACTGTAAATGCTGTATAATACAAAAAAATTATTTTATATACTATTTTATAAATACACTTCTTATAGAACAATTGCGTTAGAACAATTGTAATTTTTTATAAACGATAATCTGCTGAATTTTTGACATATAAAAACAACAAAAATTAAAAATAATAATATGGACTTCTACATCATCTTTGAGACTCCACTTTTGGCGCGTTAGGTTTTTAAAGTGGATCTTCGTTTGGAGCCATATTCTACCACATTTTATGATCTATTTTTGTAATGTAAGGCTCAAAAAGATATATGAAGCCATATCTTCATCTGAGAAAAAATTTTTCATATAGAATATATTAGAATAGTTAGGGATGTTAGGAGAATTCCAAGATTTTGAGATGCGTCTCTATTAGTAAATGCGCAGAGCGAGTTATCTATTCAAATCTCGTCGGTCGGACGTCAGTGGCGCTAGCGTTTTTTACAGCGATAGTTTTTTGTTAACAACAAAAGTTCAGTTCGGTTATGAACAGTAAGGCGAGTAGAAGTGTGAATAAAAAGCAAAGAAAAAATTGAGTTTTAATTATACAGTCCAATCCAAGAAGCTTACCGGAAAGCAAAAAAATACGTGCCAAAGCACCGGTTCTCCTCTGAGAGCACTAACAATATATATAAATATACAAGATGAATTTTAATGATTGTGGAATTGCTTTTATTCGCTTAGAGCAAGCTTCTTAATTTGCTAGCAAATTCGCTTCTTTAGATTTTTTTCGATTTTTATTCGCTAGCGTCTAAAATTTTGAAATCGTGGCGTTTAGTGATCGCTGCAACAAAGTTGAATATGTCCAACTTTCACGCTTTCATCAAGCGAATAGCTGGGCGACTTTAGTAACAATGTCAAGAAAAACTCCGCGTCAAAAAAAAGCTCTGTGTCAAGAGGGAAGCGAATGAATCAGCGGACGACTAGCGAATAGTTCGGCATATTGCGCATGCACGAGAACCAGCTGACAATATTTCGTTATTCAGAAGACGTACGTATGTGAATATGGTAATGGAACAATTGTTTTTCTGCTTTTTTTGTGAAATTTTCTTCTTTTCTCTTTTACGCTCGAGATTTTCCTTCTCTACGCGGCGAATCACACGGATAACCAGAACGTCTCTGTGTAATTCTCTTCAAAATGCTAGCGACTTCATACTGTTTCATCAACAACGTGTAAATAGTAAAACATTAGCGACTTTGTCAGTTAGAAATTCGATCTGGCAGAGCGAAAATCTATCAACAAGCGTCAAAAGCTCCATGTAAAGCGCCCTTAAGTCATGGTAAAACGTATACAACCATTAAGATTCATTCTGTATACATATTATACAATAAACAATATACAGAATCTTCAAAAAATCCGGAAACATTAAAATATCTCGAAAATGATCAACTCTAGCAAAAAATATGTAGGAAACAAATTTGACTTAAAAATTGTACCTAATTGATGATAAAAGGCCTTAGCGGAGCCTGCAAAGTTATATGAAGATTATGTAGAATTTTTTTAGAATCTCTTTTTTTATTGCATATTCTTATAAATTATTTCAAGAGCTTTCCAAAACACTGTAATAAAATATTTTTTCATTAAGTAAATCTTGAGTTAAATCGTGAGGCTTGAAAGTTACAATACTGCCATCATTAGCATTATCCAAGGTACACCGCGTGGAGGTTG
The DNA here is from genome assembly GCA_037157785.1 of Cephalotes varians. Lineage (NCBI taxonomy): Eukaryota > Metazoa > Arthropoda > Insecta > Hymenoptera > Formicidae > Cephalotes > Cephalotes varians. Next base: position 198,296 of record JANQDE010000175.1, read on the forward strand.
CAGGATCGCACCTCTTGTGTGTATGTGTGAGTGTGTATGCATGCGTGCGTGTGCATCGTGTGAGAGACATACCTTTCAAAATTGATTTTCATTTTTCTTAATTAATCAAATGTTTAAAGGATCTTCCTTCTATCGTTGAACAATGAGCTAAACATTCATAGAAATTATTCATCACATTATTTGTTATAAAGTAATCAGAGACGCTTCATGCACTATTCGATTCCTAAGATCTTCCAAATTATGGTTTTGTCGCATAAATCTTATTTTTGAGATGTTAAGAAAATAATCAAGAGGAGACAAATCAGATGATCTAGCAAGCCTTTCTCCTATCTAATTACTCAATAATTGTGTTCTGTATTGTTTCTTTTTTCAAGCACAGACTCCGATTGTGTCTTACTTTCTCATTTGCTTACATCGAACATGATCATTTCGCGGTGATACCATGCGGACTCACAGCCAAAACTCGTACCCGCGCTTCGCGTAATCACTTCTCAATTTGTGTATTTTAAAAACAAATCGCGCTCGCTCACGTCTCGTTTTTGTCTCTTTCTTCTTTCTTCCGACTACAATTTCAAATTTTTCTCTTGAAAATATTAACCGAAAAAATAAAAGAATATTGCTGCTATGTATCGAGGATTTGGAAACCGTGTTAAATCTTATCAGGAAGTAGCTGATCTATTCATGTTACATATTCTGATCCTATTTCTAATCCACCATTCAAAAAACAGTAACATGTTTTTTCAAAGCAGAAACAGTTCAAGATCTCGCAGTGGAAAGCCAAAATCTGCAACAAATGATGACAAGAGTTTGGATTTTCTGCAATAATTTCATAAAAAATTCTTATTTATCTGTGTCAAGAGCAACGCAAGCCCGTGATATCAAAGTATTGTTAACATAAAAAAAAAACCAGAAATCCTTATAAAATTATTATTGCTCAAGAACTTATGGAAGATGGTTTTGATGAAAAATTCACTTTTATAAAGAAGTGATGCACCGAATTTATGAGGTCAATTTTTGAATTCTTTGTTTTTTTCTGATGAAATCACATTTGAAATAAACGGTGCTGTTAATCGTCATAATTGCAGATATTGGAATGATAAAAATTCACATTGGATGAATGATCTTTGCATTCAGTATCTACAAAAATTGAATGTCTGGGCAGGAATCTGTAGCCATGATATTATTGGTTCATTTTTCATAGATGATAATTTGACTGCTAAGAAGTACGAAAATTTATTGCGAGACCATATCATACCTACAATAATGAAATTTTCTAAAATGAAAATTTATTTAATGTCGACATGCAAAATATTTGATTTCAGTAATGGAGCAGAGCCTACGCAATAAGAATTCGAGAAGTTCTGAATCGATCTTTTCCTGATCAATAGATAGATAGGAGAGATGCCATTGAGTGATCTGCTAGATCACCTGATTTGTCTCCTCTTGATTATTTTCTTTGAGGACATTTCAAAAGTAAGATTTATGCGACAACATAATTGCGACATAAATGCGACTACATAATTTGAAAAATTTTAAGAATCGAATAGTGCATGAAACATTTCTGAACACTTTAGAATAAGCAACATGATGAATAATCTAATATATAATATATGAACATTTAGCTTATTGTTAAATGGTAGAAGGAAAACACTTTGAACATTTGATTAACTAAAAAAATAAAAACTAATCTTAAAAGATATATCACTCACTCACACACTCGCATTCGTACTCGCACGCATGCACACATTTCTGGACTTTTTGAAGAAAAGTATACAGTGAATCTCAATGGTTGTAATGTTTCAATGTTTAAATGTTTCATCATGAGAGATGACTTACTGACTGCAATTGTAATCTATTAAATTCGCTTCATAGATGACAGCTGTTTGGGTCGTACTTGTGCGTACTGAAGATCCGAATGTAATGTATAGGCAAGTTCTAAGTTATGGATCAAACGACATACATGTATAATTTTATAGAAGCTATGCATAATTAATTAATGTATTTTCTTCTTACGCGATTTATTTTTGCGCACATTTTTATTTCTATGTTACTTTTTTTACACATTTTTTTCAAATAATATGTGATTTTTTTTACATGATTTCTTATTATGCGAAACATTATATCCATTGCATTAAAAAAAATTAATGTAAAATACTCTTTTTATAGAATACTGAAAATGCTGTACAGCATAAATACTATTTTATAAATAATATTTTATAAATATTTTATATACTTCTTATGAAACTTCTTATAGAACAATTGTGTTATTGTATTTTTCTATGAAAAATGGTATTCTATTAAATTTTTGGTCTATTAAATTTTTGTTAATAAAATATTATTTATAAAATAACACTTTTTGCACTGTACAACACTTTCAGTATTCTATAAGAAGAGTATTTTACTCAATTCTGTTTTTACGCGATAGATATAATGTTTTTGCATAATAAGAAATCGTATAAAAAGAATCACATTATTTGAAAATGCATAAAAGTTGCATACAAATAAAAATGTACAAAAATGAACTTAAGAAGAGAGTTGAATACGTCAGTATTAGCTAAATATGCATAGGTTCTACAAAATAATCCATGCATAATATTTGATTCATAATTTAGAACTTGCCTGTACATCATATTCGGATCTTCAGTATGGTCAACCAAAGCAGCTATGATCTTTGGAGCATATAGTGAATTATAACTGCAGTTAATAAGTTATCTGTTATGGTAAAACATTAACACAACCATTAAGATTCACTCTATATATGTTATATTAGGATAAATAAAATAACTTACTACCAAATGGCTTTGTTTGAGTATTAGTACCAAACAGATTTGTAGTGGGTGTAGAATTGAATGCAAAATTGTTTGTTGTTGTAGTTGCTGGTGTTCCAAAATTAGTAATAGGTTTTCCAAATAATCCAGTTGATCCTGATTGGCTAGTGGTACCAAAACCTCCGGTCATTGACCCAAATCCTTCAATAAATAAGATAAACAAGATAAATGAGATAAATAAGAAAAATCTCTTCTTTTTTATAATAGAATAAATATTATATAAATATTATGCATAAAATGTTTTTATATATATGGACTTTTTCATTATAAAAGTATTATAAATAAATTGTGATCTAAAAATCTTGATTAGAACTCCAAGTTACAAGGATTTAAAATAGAAAAGTGCATAGAGATCAGAACTGTAAAATTGCGTCAATCATACATTTATTAATTAAATAGGGATATTCAGATTATATCAATTTAATCAATTAAATTTCATTAAGAAGATCTCTATCAGAGCTGTCAACTCAATTGATTTGGATATACGATTAAATACGATTGATACGATTGAAAACGATTACTTACGATTGAATTCGATTTTAATTTTTAGTTTTCCCATTACTGATGTGCTCACACGGTGCATTCGAACAGTGATGGGAAAACTAGAAATTAAAATCGAATTCAATCATAAATAATCGTTTTCAATCGTAAATAATCGTATTTAATCATAATTAATCATCAATAATTTTCAGTCATAAGTAATCGTTTTCAATCGTATTTAATCGTAATCAATCGTAAACAATCGTATACCCAAATCGTAAACAAACATATTCAATCGTAAGCAATTACGATTTAATTGCGATTCTTTTCAATCGTAATCGTACCAGGCCGGACAAAGTAATCGTATAATTATTCGATCATTGATTTTACAGCTCTAATAGAGATCTTTTTAATGAAACTTAATGATATCATCTAAATATCCCTATTTAATTAAAAAATGTTATATATAACATGTAATTTACCTGTCCCAGCCGTGCTAGTACCAGCTGATGTGCCACCAAATGGTGATGTTTGAGCCGATGTCCCAAAAAGGCCTGTTTGTGGACCTGTTGTAAATTTTAAAAAAAAAAAGTAAAAAAAATCAATATTTTATTTTTCATTTTGGTGTTAAAATTAATGAATCATATAATGTACCTTTTCTTCCAATTTGATAATCTTCAAAACGTAATTCCTCATACGATTTGGATTCATATTCCTTCATAGACGCAATGCAACAATGACGAGCTGAAATACTATGCGATATTCCATTCTTTGACATAGAATCAGTTGTAATGACAGGTGTGAATTTTACAGCGGTACCAGCTGGTATAGTGGTGGGATTAGTATTGCCAAAACCTGTACAGAGAGAAATTAAAATGCTTGAAATTTTAAGTGTTATTAGCTTAACACAAACAAGTATACATAAAAAATTGTGCTAATTTACCTGTGGTTGTACCAAAAAGATTTGTATTTGTAGTAGTATTGGCTTGACCAAATGGAGTAGTTTGTTGTGCATTTTGTTGTGGTTGTCCAAATAGATTAGTTCCAGATGTTGTACCAAAGTTAAAACCAGGTTTGTTTGTTTGACCAAACGCTGAAGTCCCTGTATTTGTACCAAAAAGATTTGTACCAGGATTTTGTTGGGTGCCAAAAAGATTAGTACTTGTATTTGTTGTCCCAAAACCTAGAAAAACAAACATATTTGTCAGACTTTAATAATGTATAATAAATATCGTATTACATAAATCAAATTAGACTTATATTTATTGCTTGCCTATTATATCTAATATTTCTAGATTTAATAAAATCTATAAAATAAATTATTTTAGATGTAAAATATTATGTATGCACATAAAATGTTTTATATCACAAGAAATAGTATAATGGGCATAAATTATATCATTTTGAAAGAGATTAAGTTTTAAATTTTTTATGATTTGATTCTTTATTTTATATTTGTTATATTTTCTACAAATAATCCTTACAATTCACAAAATTATCAAAAATTATTGTACAATAAAATATTTCAAACAATCTTTGGATTGTGAAATGTTCTTTTAAAAAAATATGTAATGTTTGAGAATGTTTCAGATGCATGAGTATTTTGCACACACACACAAATATACAGGAAAATACTTTTTAAAGTTGTACATGCAAGTGAAACAATTTATAAATTGCTACCTCCAAAAGATGGTTGAGTGTTAGTTGGTTGTCTAAATGCTGGTGGCGTTGTGGTATTTCCAAACAAGCCACCTGTGGTAGAACCTGTGGGCTTAGAACTAAAGAGTGAAGTATTGCTACTACCAAAGACAGGTGTTGCGCCACTACCAAAACTTGTTGTAGTAATGGGTTTACCAAATGCAGATTGGCCAAACGGACTATTTTGCGTTGCCGTACTAAATCCACCTAAAGAATAAATATATATTTTAATAACAAAATTCTCAATTAAGTCTCTTATATAAATGATATTTATGTATACACTGTTTTAAAAATTTCCAAACTTTTTTCTACAAGCTATATAACTAAAGTTATCTTTTAAAATAATATGGAATTATTTTCTATGAAACTTTATTTCTAATTTGTATTTCTCTAGGTTATATTTATTTATTTGCTGTAACGCTAAACGTGAGAATACATTTTTTTATGCTTGTTGAGAAAAATAATGGAACAAAAAACAAACATATATGATTGCAAATAATCTATTAATATCTGACTATCCATTGGATTCACCTTATGTAATTTTCTGTGATCATTTTTTTCCAAAAATTAAAAATGAAGAATACGATTTCAGAAATCATGAGATATAAAGTTTCGACTGAGATCATTTTTTCCATTTCAAAAGAAGTTTATTAAAGATGTTTCTAGGCATTACGATCACTATAACTGTATTACTTCAGATGGAATGTATTTTGTAATTAACAAATAAAATTACAAAAATCATAAAAAATTTTCAAACAAAATTCAGAAACTTTTGAGACAGACTGTGTATAATATACATACTGAATGACGTATTCCCAGTTTGCCCAAACATGTTTAATCTCAAATTACAACAGAATCTTGTTCGATCTGAAAAAAAAATTAAATTAAGATTATTTTTGTGTAAAACAGATCTTTTATATTAATGTATAATTTATTTATATAATTTTTATATTATAATTAGCACAAATTATGTGTTGTTCTAAAAATGAAAAATCTAAATCAAAAATGATTATATTCACAACATTATTATAATGATTAATGCCATTGATAATTGCTATTAATCCAAGAATTACTGCTTTACAATAGGTTTAATGATTAATATTTTTATACACAATCAAATTATTAATATTGTGATATAACATTCTGTGATATATACATGTCTTCAAAGGTATTAAGACAATTTTTTTTAATTTTCTTAAAATTGACATATATTTTATATATTTTTAAGTAAAAAAATTAATCCCTTAAAAATTTGTTTAAATAAATTTGTCTTCTAGTTTATTGCATTTTTTCATACATATAATTCTACATAATGATATATGATGCATATACTACCTTCAAACAAATGGAAAGATACAATATTTATATTGTATTTGGTTTACATGTATATACTGTTATATTTCTTTTAAATAATAAAATTATAAAAAATTTTTTTGGTAAGTATCCAGAACACATCCACCACCTCCAATTTTAATGAAATTAGGCTCATTCGATGCGTTTTTACACGAAACGAAAGAATCTGGCAGAAAAAAGTGTCGCTCTGTCTCGCGAAACGAGATATCAATCGTTAAAGTTTGCCACTTCCGAGGTTACAGAACCTATCATACCGGCATAACGTAGCGAAGTGAGCATGCGCTGTGGTCACGGTAGTACGTTCGGCGGCTATACGCGCATACGCTTTAGTAATCTCGCGCTAGAATTTTCCACAAAATTTAAACTTAACGAAAACAATGAACATGTCAATAATGCAACTTCTAGGTAGTTAGGTTCCAAGCAGGTAGGATATGTTATTTTTTTTTTTTTTTTCGGGGTGACTATGCCGCCGTAGGCGTAGCCGCCCCGAACCAATAAACACTACATTTATACCTTACTGTTCACATGGGTCTATTTAAAATAGAACTATATATAATAGAAATATTGCACGAGTGACTAATTGATTTTTTTAATATGATTTTGAATTTCGTACATTATTAGACCTAAGAATCGATAAACGCATGCGCAAGAGATCGCACCACATGAAGATGACTGCAACGTATGCTCAGTTCGCTACATTAAAAAAATCGCTTACCTCCAATTTCGATAAAATTTAAAAAAAAAATTTCATTTTGATTAAAATAAAAGCATTTAATTTTTTATAACTAGATTTTAGATTTTTGACGACTCCTGTGATAAAGCCTCTTTTTAAGATGAAGTAATAAAGAAAATGATAAGAGTCTATATTAATGACAAAATCTCCAATTTCAATAACCTTGAAATATATTAAAGAAAAAAGATCATTAAATATTCTCAATTCACGATTAAAAATTATTCACTTTTGGTTTTCAAGATATAATTATTAGAAGTTTGAATTATATAGACTATCTCATTAAAACATATAAAAATGTATATTGTTTTTATCAAACAATTTAAGGTTCATCCCACACCACCTCCTACTTATAATGCAAAAACAAGGCTTATAATCATATGGTTCCACATAGGTTTTTAATTTTTCACTCAAATCTATTTCTAATTCAAAACTATAATAAAATTAGATTTTGATTAGATTTTATTTTTTTGAGATCGGAATATACAGGAAAAGGCAAAGCATATATTTACAACGAAAAACAAATCCATTCCATATCGTTTCCTGCTTACAGGGCAAAACAAAGTTTATAATTGTACAATCCTACATTTCTTAATCTTGATTTAAGACTACTCCTTTTTCCTTTAATACTTCAAGATCATTGAAATTGATTTAATTATCAAGATGAACACTTATCATTCATTTTATTATTTTACCTTAAAAAATTACTTTATCATAGAAATTGTCAAAAATCCTTTAAGAGCTTTTATTTTAATCCAAAATAAAATTTTTTACAAAATTCAAGATCAGAAATAAGTGTTTTTTAGAACTTTTATTCAAATTTTCTTTTTTTAAATAAATACTTTCTTTCAGGGCTTTCTTCTGGAAAAATCATGATTTTTTTTTTAAAATCCAAAAAATCGAATTTTTATTTAAATCGGATTTTTTAAATTTAAATCAGATTTTTTTATTTAAATTATATTTCTTGTTCGAGTTAATTATTTTTAGTAGTAAGAAAATAATTAAATTTTATTACAAAATAATAAACGTGTTTTTTTTTTTTTACTAAGCTTACTAAACTTTAATTTATTGTAAATAATCAGATTTCAAACACTATAGGATTCAAAATAATCAAGTAAAAATCGTTAATTTTAAATTAATTTTTATCAATAACTCTTATGAATAAAATAAAACTTATTTTTTTATGAATATATTTGAATACTTAAATTTGTATACATAATTTTTTATTCACGAAGATGAACGCATACACTTAATTATAAAAACTAACTTAGCTGTCCTTTCGTTTCCTAATGCATTTCTAAGTTTCAAAAAACAAGAACCGAAAAAAAAAACAAAGAAGTCGCAGCACGTAGCAATCTTAGAGACATCAATATATAATTATATACAAAATATGTCCATATACGTTCATATATCCTTTTTTCTTTTGTAAAATTACCGCACAGCACAGCCAGTATTGGGCTTATTAAATTATAATGAAAATTAACAATTAAAATTTTAATCAAATTCAGGATTTAAATCACTGATTTTAATCAATTGATTTAAATCATTCCAGCCCTGCTTTCTTTATAAAAAATTTTTGGCTTTTCCATCTATGTCTAAAATCAAAACAAGTGATATCTCGTAAACTGTCAAAAATCATACATTGAATTTTTCATGAAATATCTTATAAAACTATAATAAAATAGATATATTAAGATACATAAAAATATATTAAATAATTTAAAACACGGCCAACATACGGTCACAGCTAGGTGTCAGTGCTCAATAATAATTCTATTTATTTAAATTAAACTATACTCTAGTACATTCAAACTACGCGCCGAACACAGCCGGTCATATAATAAATTAAAATAGAAATAAAGTCACAAATAAATTTGATCGTCAAATTAATGCATGATGTTAATGAGTATTTTTTTAAAAACTGTAAAGAACTTATGCTCATTAACATCATTAACATCATGCTACAACAAATTTGCATATTAGTATTCGCAGTAATTCTCACTTGCTGAAGCAAATTGCTCATTCTTGTTTATGCCCATTCGCTAAATTTGGTATAGATAACAATGAATCTTCATTTCTCTTCAAAGTGCATTGTAATGATCTATTATAATAGCATTGCAGTGCATATAAACATTATACGTCATTTCTTTCAAAGCGCAATGTTATACGTACAAAGCTGCATTGTCAAAGTTATAAATCAAAAGGAGAGAATATGAGAATATAGAACGTTTTCAAATGAATTCAGTTTCCATGTCTCTCAAAATACGTGAAATACGTAAGTTTCACAAGAATCATTGAGGTTTCTTCGCTTTTCTCACAGTTTTGATGATAAAAATATGTAATACGCATTAAATTTAGACTTTGGTTATAAACTGGTTAACCCAGAATCTCCATTTGCGCGAGAAAGAAGAAAATCGTAAATGCCTGGTTTATTTGACTAATTACTACTTTCAATTGCAAATACCTGAAACTCTGACTGCGTAGATTAAGTTCACTTGAATTCGCGCATGAGGCACAAATGCTTATATTTTTCACAATCCGCAAAATTTGACGCAAAGTATTTACACGCAGCACAGAATGGAATTGACTATGTACATACGAGCAGAGTTGCAAGATGGGAATTTATTTGCAGCACGCGTGCAGCACTTGCTCCCCACTAGAGACCCTATATCAGCGTCTAGACACGAGAGTGACAACTTTTGATTGGTCCGTCGTTTGTGGCAACTCCCGCTCCAAATCAAACTTCGATAACATTATAAATTCAGATAGGAGAAATGTATACATAAACTTTTTAGAATATTTTTGTATTTTTAACGAATATTATACATAGACTTACTATCATATCTTTGAGGTAATAAAATACTTTTTCTTTTATTATAAATTCTTAACCTCAATACAACAAATTTAGCAATTATTTTTGTTAACAGATTATGGCACTCTAAAATATCACATTTAATTTTAATTACATTAATATTAAATATTTCATTTATCTTATTGTAAAAAATTCAAACGTGTTAACTTCGCAAAGAAGTGAATTGTTTGCTGGTACCCAATCTTCTCGGTTAATATTTTTTACCCCTACAGTTTGTCGTTCAGAATTTCTAGGAATCTTCTTTTCATCGAAATCTTTTCATCCTTTGGCAGCTGAATTATTACAATGTGGAACAGCGTAGCCATCCATTTTTAATATAAATATTTAATTAATGTTTTTATTTTTAATATTAATCTTTTTGACGCTGCCAACAGCTTCCACTTGAAAAAAATATCAAGAGACACGATAGTCTCGCACCAAGTTCATGCGTAGCGCGACACGGACCGTATATCTTTACGCGAGACCAAAAGTTGAGACAAGCCGAGATTATCAGATCTCAATAACGGCTGAGCCGATTGAGTTGATAATAAGCTCAATCGATTATACTTTCTGTATTCTGTTGCCTGGGTGAGTGTTTACCGAGATTCAAATTTCAAAAAAATCAGCTTTCTGAAACGATTAATGACAATTTTAGGCAGGCAATATAAACAGCTCATCTTATCCACCATTGACCTGAAAAGACATGACTCGCAATCGTTTTAAACAGATCTCATCTCATATGAAAAGTTGAAGATTATGTAACAAATTATGTATTATCTTTGCTGAGGATAGCTCAAACGAAACGTTCAAAATATAACATACAAAAGATCACGTCACACTAGCATTAAGTGGTTTTAATATTAATTTATAATTGTTTTGCGCACTGACACCCGCGCCTAGACTTCCAGTAGCCGTGTTATTCACAACCTATTATTTTCTAATGTCTTAAGATGCCTATTAGCATCTTAGCATCTTAATAATATTAGCATCTTAAGACATTACTTAAGATGGTCTTGAAATAAGATTCGACTATAAATACTGGCCATAATCCAATTTCATATTTAAGATTGTCTTAAAATCTCATCCAACCAATGAAATGACGCTGTACGGGCATTTCATTGGTTGGATGAGATCTTAAGACGATCTTAAATATAAAATCGGACTACGAATATCAGTCGAGAGAAGGCCGGTCAGGTCTTATATTTAAGATCGTCTTAAGTACACTTTTAAGATGTCATAAGCCAATCACAGAGCCATATTAGCGTCTTAAGACATGTAAGATTTAGATAAATAATTAGGCGATAATAGGATCGGTAAGGTAGAATCCTGTTAAATTAAGGAAATTGTCAAATGACAAGAAGATAGAGTAGGGATAGAGTAGAGAATAGAAGCAATAGTGGGGAAAAAAGGGTACTCGACTGCGAGAAAAGAGAGCACTGAAATATAATAATACTGGAACGAGCGCGGGCGCTAGTGTCGTGAAATGACAAAGAGGGTCTTAAGTGGTATCTTTGTCTCTTTTTAGTACAATCTGGCCAAAAGTTTCTTTGTAACGTTTATTGGATACACGTAACCATTTTTTATAAAACGAGACTGTACGATCCCCACTATCGTTTACCATACATGCGTAGTATAGCTTAGAGAAGGCTAAAGATACCACCTTGGACGCTCTCTCTCGGATCACACTTATTCATAGGGTCGCGCTCGTTCTAGTATTATTATATTTCAGTGGTTCTTGCTTATAGATCCAACCAATTATATTAAATCGCTCGGCGAGCAGGCAAGCTGCTTGGGAGAGTCCCGTTAGCACACGTCCCGATAGCACACGTCCACACACATCGCTCGGTGCTTAGAGTTTTTCCACTGGACCACCAATCAGAAAATTTTATTTTAAATTAGCCAATCGGCGACGTGGGCTATCGGAGCCCACTCCGTTAGCACACGTCCCGATAGCACACGTCCACACACATCGCCCGGTGCTTAGAGTTTTTCACTGGACCACCAATCAGAAAATTTTATTTTAAATTAGCCAATCGGCGACGTGGGCTATCGGAGCCCACCCAGCTGCTTCGTCCGGCTTGAACATGGCTAATGATAGTGGAGCTGTGGAAAAAGAAAGCGAGAAAGAAGTAAAGTGATCGGAGGGACTCGATCAGAGAGGAAGAAATAGAAGTAAATTAGAGGAAGCGTACGGACGAGGGACTGTTCGTAGAATATTTAGAAATTTTGTCTGTAACAAAGATTTTTCCTAAGCTATTAATAAATCTAGTTTGTAAACTATCATTTTATAATAAAGCTTACAGACATTACTTAAGACAATCTTAAAATAAGAACGGATTATGAATACCATAGTCTATCATCTTTATCATGGCTGCGGTCTACTTGGCGCTACGAATGCTTCGAAGCATTCGATTGACCAATCAGAAGATAGAATTTTACAAATTAACCAATCAAAAAATGCTTCGCATTTGTAGCGCTAAGTAGACTGCAGCCTATGGCTGTGTTCCAAAATTGATTGCCAGCGCTAAAAATCTATAGTTTACGTTACGTATATTATAGATTTTCAGTACTAGTAATCAATTTTGGAACACAGCCTTATATCGTTATCCTAGCCTGTTTGAACCCCGGAAATAAAAGGCTCACGAGCCATTAACCAAGGAGAAGAAGAAGAAGAAGAGAGGTGTGTTTCATTTCTTACGAGAATACTATGTAACGTATACTATAGGCTATATTTGTTAATTTGTATAAAGGCTATCGCACACAAAAAAACTTACGTAGTAAAACGTAAGCAGTGAGAAAATCAACAGTTTTGATTTGCTACCGCTTACGTTTCGCTTTAAATTCTTGACTGTGATTGGCTGATTCGCTTATTGCTTAAGGTTTACTGCTTAAATTTTTTTGTGTGCGATAGCCTTAATTCTATCTTCTGATTGGTCAATCGAATGCTTCGAAGCATTCGTAGCGTCAAGTGGACCGCAGCCGCAGACAAATGCGTGAAACGGAACGCACCTAAGAAGAGGAGAAGAAGTGGAGTTCTCCTATTGCCTACAGTCGCTTGGATATTGTGCTTGTGATTCATTGGATCGAAAAATTCTTATTGCTATTTTGAAACATAATTGAAAAACTTATTTTGTTGTGAACATAGTGCAAACATAGTGAGAAAAGGTGCACGAGATTGAAAAAACAGAGAAATGGAGGTTAGTTTTTGTTACGTCAAATTAACCCTTACAATACTATGTGAAAAATGGCATCTTCGTCGAATCTGACCACTGTCTCATCTATTTAAAGTGATTCAAAAAATCTATAAAAATTCATGAATATACATTAATGTTTATACTTTATTTTAGAAAAAGATAAACTATAAGGAGTGGAGGACCTTGTAAAGTTACGAGAAATTTTCATGAATAGAAATCGATCGGACTCGAAATACCTCGTTTGTTTCACGGAACGGGCTAATATAGGCTGGATTCTGTAAAGCGCATTTGGCTATAGTTCTTGTCACATATATTGTAACAAAATGCGCACATATGCGCTTTATGGAATCCAGTCATAATGTACACTTGTTACAATACATCATATAATTCTATCCAAATTTAAATTCATTTTGCATATTTCTAATAAATATAACCTATTTCTAATAAAATATATTACACTTTTAAATTTTGATATAATATAATTTTTTTATGATCTAATGCAATTAATATAATTACTGAATCTGTAATATCTGATAATATCGACGAACTGCTGCTAGAAATCTGACAAAACATATTGATATTTTATAGATCAGCAGATTGGTGATAAAAATTAAATAAAACCTGACAGCAGATTGACAGCAAAAATCAAGCGAGATCTGTGCTGAGTACTTGCTAGACAGCAGCTAGGTAGTATCCATTGTTGTTTATTTCTCGCATGTAAAATTTGTTGAGCTGTTTACCAAACTAAAATCTATCAAAGCTTTGGACATGTCATAATTATTTGTACATTATTTATGTACTTGTTAATACAAAATTATTTTTGTACTAAGAAAGCTAATGAACATAATTATAAAACTGTTGATCACTGATATTGATACAGAAAGAATAAGGCCTATCTCTATTTAGAATATATTCTCAAAGTCTAATGTGCTCTAATACAAAATATATTAATTTTTATTAATATATAATAGAACTATTTTTTACTTGTTATGTTATTTTTAATGTTATTAAAATTATTCCTTTAAAATAAAAAAGAATAGTTATTTTTAAAGATTTTTGGTAGCAATTACATCAATTTAAAACAGCAGAAGCTGCTTGGTTGCTAATCTGCCATGAGATTACATTGCATAGATCTTGCTTGATTTCTATTGTCAAGTTTTATTTGATTTTTGCTGCAAATCTGCTATCTGAGTATATGAACATGTTCCATCAACAGAACAAAAGTAGAATGCAAACACAATTGATATCAATCTGTTGACTGACTGATCTTCTGATTAAATCTGTTGCAGTCTGCAAGCATTTTGTTAACATTTTGCTTATGAGGTTTATACTTGTTAATGTCAATTGACATTATAGTAATATAACAGGACAAAAAAATGTGTGTGTGTGTGTGTGTGTGTGTGTGTGTGTGTGTGTGTGTGTGTGTGTGTGTGTGTGTGTGTGTGTGTGTGTGAGAAGAAATACATATATTGTTTAAAAATTACTTCACAAGAGAAATTATTGTTTTACTAAATTTATGTAAATCATTATTATGAATTAAGCTATATACTCTCTTAAAAGTAAAAACATAATAAAATATTATGATAGATTGATTGTAGAAACTAAATAGATTATTATTTTATAATTATTTAAATAATACATTCCATTTAAATGTTTGTATAGAATAACAGTTTCTGTTCTAAAAATTAAGAATAGATTCGTGACCGATATGTGAAACACAACAATTAATTAACTAAAGCGCTCACGGTCAAAGCTAGGTCTTCGTGCTGAAATTTCTTA
>JANQDE010000175.1:214043-227203 GCA_037157785.1 Cephalotes varians
TAAGAAATTTCAGCACGAAGACCTAGCTTTGACCGTGAGCGCTTTAGTTAATTAATTGTTGAGTTTCTGTTCTGTTTGTACTAGTAATTTGCTATCAGATCATATTAGCAAGCTCTGCTGACATAATATTTAAGCTTAATATAGTTTATTAATATAGACATAAGTATCACCACATAATACAATATAACTTAAGTATTAATATAAATACTAAGCAGAATTATAGCAATTATAGCAATTGATATCAATCTGTTAAAATATTCTACTTAATATTTTACCTGTTCTTTGTTGTTGCGCTGTACTAAAATTTTCTATCTTGCTTTTGTCAAACTTTACACATACACACACACACACACACACGTATTATTTTAAATACAACAAATATCTTAGTCTAGCCATAAAGACTTAAATTACTAGCATACTGCTAATATTTTGCTTACTGGATATAGATAGATGAATGTTCAGCTGGTGGAGATAGCAGAGCAGAGGAAGATGAAGAAGAAGAAGCTTCGACACATGATTCTAGAATCGATAGTAGCAGTAGTAGTATGAGTGGTAGTAATACAACAACAGACAGCGAGCAAGATAGTGCAGAAGATCATGCCACAAGTAGTAGTGAAAGCCACAGTTCTGCAGAGGAAGATGAAGATGAAAATGAAAATGCAGAATTCATGATAAACGTTGAAAACCCAGATGCTTTGGTAAGATTTATATTTTTTTATATATTTATGCTTAAAAAAAGTAAAAAGTAAGTGAAATTATGGACTATTTATTTTTTATTTTTCTGTTTCTTTCTCTCATTACTGGGTTAATTCTAATTTTTTACAACTTTTAATTTTTTTTCTCATGTGATTCATTTTAATAGATTTTTTTCTAAATAAATTATTTCCTGAATTTTAATTATAGTTTGAAAAAGTCACTTTTTTATACCTTATTACTAGTCATATTTGATAAAATCATAATTTTTGGTTTTTTTGGATATTTATATTTCATAATTTTATGATTTATTAATTTTTACTTTAATTTTTATAAATTATAAAATTATGATTTTATCAAATATGACTAGCAATAAATTGCAAAAAAGTTATATTTACAATAATTTTAAAAACTGAACGATGAAATTATTTATTTCTGATGAGATTTAAAAAATTATAAAAATTGATTTAGTGTTTTCTAAGAAAAATATATGTAAAAGTTAAAAAATGTGATAAAGAAGCACTTTAAAGATTTTGATGTTGTTATATTCTTCCTTGCAATGATTTATCTTATTTATTTTTATTTATTTCAACTGAAAGCCAAATTTTTACAAGTAGACATTAATATATTGAAATACATCAATACAAAAGATTGCAGGAAATTATTTCAAAAAATAAAATTTTTGTCTGTATTTCATTGTTTATTGTCTCTTTGAAGTTAATTTTTATTGACATTTTCATTATTTTTATTTACAATTTATAATTATAGCAACAAACTTGTTTAGTGTGTAGTTTAGTTTTTACTTACAATATATACAGGATGTCCCATTTTTTAATCAACGCTCTCGAATTTCTCTAGAACTATGGGATATCGAAATAATGTTTTCACGAAGTCATGTTGGAGATTATAATGTATCGAGGGAGACATATTTTAATTAAAAAATGTTGATTGGTTGGAAGGCATGAAGTTAAAGTCAACTTAATTTTTTTTAAATGGCAGCCTAATTTTTTAAACATCTACGTTTGTAGTCCTGCTCATTACGAGTTCAATGCGCTAGGCCTAAGATTATTGAAGATCAAATGGCCAAATGCGAGTTTATCGCCTTTGTACATGTTCGAACTGCCGTCGCTGACAATGAATGCAGATGGTAATACGATGTTTAAATGATTGCAACACATTTGATACTATTATTGGTGAGATGTTTTGACAGGCCGTTATAATTCGCGCTTTCAATTTATCAGGATCATTCGGTCTTTCGCGATATATAATATCCTTAAGATAGTCCCAAAGAAAAAATTTAAAGCGTTAGGTCTGAGGATATAATTGGCTAGATAAGAGACCACCTCCTCCAATCCAACGTTCTGGAAACATTTGATTCAGAGTATTTCGAACTCTACGATCATAATGTACAGATGCCCTATCCTGCTTAAACTATATTTTCTTGCCGAGTTATAAGATCGACATTCTCTAAAAGTTTAGACAATTTTTGCAGAAACTTATTGTAAACCGCGCCTCGAAATATATCATTTAGAAAATGAGGACTGATGTATTTATTCATAATACCATATCAAACATTCATCACCGACCTTTGGTGTGATATGACATCATATCAATAAGGATTTGCTTTTGATCAATAATGTGAATTATGTCTATTTACATGGTCTACATTAGTAAAAGTTGCCTTGGAAAACAACACGTACAAGAAAAAATTGTCCTTTCGCATTTTGCGTTGAGCCCAGTTACAAAATCGCAGTCTGTTTTTGAAATCATTTGATGTTAATGCTTACACTAATTTAATGTGATAGAATAAAATTTATATCCTTTTAATATTCACGAAATAGTTGATCGTGGAATAGATATTACTTATTCTGTGTGCGAATACTTATTATGGGTTCCATAGCAACAGCACCTAAAATTACGAATTCGGTAATTTCGTTCGATCCTTATCGTGTATGGATCCTACAAATTTGTCGAAGTCTTAATATGCAATTCCGAATTACCGTGTCATTTGGATGGCGTCTATTAGAGTATCAGTCGCGATACAAGCGCGCAGCAGCTCTAAAATTATCGTGACATTTCTCTAAAATTAATGACATCTACTATTTAAGAGAATGTGTAGTCTGCCATTGTAAAAATCAGAATGCAATCCGTTATCCACTTTAGAATCTAAGTCCATAAATAGTAATATCTAGCTTGAACGAGGCATTTGCTTTAGCCTCGATCTACAATAGGTATAGTAAGCCTTAAGCCTTAAGAAATTGACCAATCACACTCGAATTTGAAGAGAATAATCGACTATGATTGATCAATTTCTTACGGCTTAAGGCTTACATCTATTGTAGACCGGGGCTTAGACTTTGCACTTATTCTATTACTGGCCAAATCTTGAATTCGAGAAAGTTTTGGCCTACTGCGACACATACTATTCTCTCCAGGTATTGGAGAGAATTGGATATGCTCATATGCTGCCTAATTGTAAGCCAACATTTGATCTTTGATGTCCTTGGTTTATAGTGCGTTGAACTCGTAATGAGCATGAACATGAGAACATAGGTGTTTAAAAAATTGAGATTGTCATTACAAAAAATGAAGTTGACCTTAACTTGACTTTCTCTACCCAAGGTCAAAATTTTTTTATTCAAAATATGTCCCCCTCGATACAACTTCGTGAAAACATAATTTTAATATCTCGCATGATTCCGAAGAAATTCGAATGTGTTGATTAAAATGAGACACTCTGTATATATGTAATTTTAATACATTATTTATTTTGATATAAATAAAATTGAAAAGATTGAAAGTATAGAATTTAATAATATTATATAATAAAATAGACAACAAATAATTTATTTTTCTTTAAAAAATAAAAAAAGTTGATATTTTTGTAATTTTTAATTGTATCTTTTTTTATTAGTTTATTAAAATAAATATGCAATTATTATAATTTGTTATTATTGTAATTCTTAATTACAATAAATTGATTTTTAGAGATGGGAAACTTGCGTTGCTGCTAATACTAAAGTAAAACTACCGCAGGATCTTTGTGAATACTTTAATATCTTCAAGGAAATGCTGGATTATCCATATTTCTGGAATGAATGGCTTACTGAAAGTCAACGAGAAATATTATACAATCTTTTGCCTACTTTTCCAAAAGATTCTAATATAGAAGCACAAATGGAAAAATCGCTTCAAATGTTGTTCAATAGAGAAAACGATAGGTAGTAATTATTATAGATTTTTTGCAAAATAGAATAATAGATTGTGAAATCGATTTAATTAGCATTTTGAATGTATCATGTAGATTTGGTGTAACGGCATTGGACATGTTTCACAATCATCTTTCTTCTGGTCACTATCGTCCTGATATTAAAAGAATCCGTAGCTTAGTTCACAAAGCGCAAAAAAGAAGATCATTGTTCGAGGAACGGAAACGGTCATATGAATTAGCAAATCAACTGTTAAAATCACGGGAAAGTTTATTATCAAACGCATACAGACAAGGTTTCAATCAACCGATAAATCGCACAGTGTCTAAACTTCATTGGCGCAAATCAAAACCAATAATGGGTAAGTGTCTGTTTTATATTTAATATAATTTTATATTTCTCCCTCTGTCCGTTTGGCAGAGAACTGTACGATGACTGAAAGATAATATTAATATGGAAATAAATAATAGTTGAAGAAAAGACTCAGTTGCGTTATTTAGAAGAGCTAAACGCAGTTCGAGCAGAACTTAGGACTAGCATGAGACTGTCCGCTGATACAACATCTGAAAACGAAGAAAATTATCCTCATTATCAAATGACTGGAGCTAAACAGAAGAGGAAACGACGTTTTACTATGAGTCTTCAAGGATTGTCAGTTAAAGGCCTACAGCTGAGTCATGAGGATGATACAATTCGACCTGTATTTTCTACTTTGCAGCGAATGAAATATGCTTCTAATAGAGCTTTGTTTGTACGTGAACAAACAGAAGAAACCTATCGTGCTATGTTAATCGCACACAAAAAACGACGTGCTCGTCATGACGTATGTATAATACCTCATTATTTTGTTAGTTATTTATTTAAGCAATATTAACTAGAATATATATATATATGTGCGTGTGTGTGTGTGTGTAAATGTAGCTTCATCCGGAACTGAACACTCAAGGAATTGCACTTGCTGATCTTACACAAAGATCACAAATTGGTCAGAAGCAGAAACTTACAATTGGCAATTCTATGAAAGTTACATCTGCTAAGAAGAAGATTAAATTAGAACAAAATTTGTGTCCACCTATGTCAAAATTGACAAATTCTAATTCTGTGAAACACGAAAGTGATAACAGCGATTACTCTCACACAACGGATGACAATAGACAACCCAATGTTGTGGACATAGATTATAATAGAATTACAACATCTATTAAATCAGAATCTGTTGAGGCATATGAAGCACATCAAGTAACCAAAAAGAAAATGTAATTATAATTAGCTTAGATAAATACACGCATTAGATAAATATCAATAGGATTATAATGCTTAATGTGTTTCTTTCGTGTTTCTTTCTTTACAACAGCCCAGTAACTCAAAAAGGTAATAAATCAACAGTAATCAATATACCAGAGGAAAAGGAAGTCGAAGATATAGAATATGACAAAGTTAAGACCGAATTAAGTTTGAACGTGAACGAGGATGTGCTAGCTGAAACTGAAGAAGAAGAGGAAAATGAATCGAAAAAAGAACTTGATTTAGACAGTATTGATATGATGCAATTACCAATCCAACTTGATGATGGAATTGATATACTCGATGTTAAGTAAGTCTACTATCATGTATAAGACAATAATCGTAATTAATTAAATCAATAATTAAGATATTAAATCAGTGAATTGACATTACAGGTGTGAAGATGGGAGAGTTATATCGATACCAGAGACGAAAATGAACATACCGTCTAATGAAGTTGTTAATGTAGATGTTAATGGGACAGAATTGATGCAAGAGACGCACACATGCTTTTTCTCTCTGCTGCGAGATGCTTTCACTTCTAAGGGAGAGTACCGAATGAGTGCGGCAGAATTGAAGGAAGCAATAATGCAATGGCAAGGCAATCCTATTTCACCTTTGAATGATTGGTAATGTTAAATAAAATTCTCCGCTGTAATGTGTGATCATAGATAGCATTTTTTAATAAATTATATGATCGATTGCAGGTATTCTTTGGTACCTTCGTGGCCTACTTTAGTACCATTAGCTCTAGGATTTCTTGCTGGCGAATTGATGTATTCTCAAAATTCAGATCAACGGCAAGAACGAGATCAAGAGCTCGTACCCTATCTGGAAAATAAGGGTCGAGGTATATATGCATGGATTGGTGCTGGGAGAGACTCCGATACTCGATTACAGGATTTGTGTACAAAATTTCTTATGTACAAGTAAGAATATGGCAGGCACTGATTTTTTAATCTTTACTATATTGTGGATTTTTATATTATAATGAAATTAAATAGATGCATTTTTTCTTGTTCAATTAATTTGCACATTTATTTTAATGTTTCTCTAAATTTTCTTGATTATTTTTTTGCGCTAAGTCATGAATTAAATAGTATTATCATAGAAAAATTTTATCTATTAAATAAATTTTATTAAATAAATTTTATTTTTATAGAGACATGTTGACACCGCCATATCCAGCAAATACCGTGACAGTTACAAAATCGCAGCAATCTCAACTATCTTCGAATAATAACAACGTGAGCAATAACACAATTATTACAAGCGGAATCCTGCAAAATAGTAGAAGCGGAAGCCCTGCACTGGAATCTTCGAATATGGATGCTAATGCTGCTGGAACTGACTGTGAACCACCTCGACCGTTATTTCCCACAGAATGGAAGGTTCGTCCATCCACAATAGAGGAACGCGAGGAATTCCAAAGACAGGAGCGTATGCGTTACGCTGCACCTCATAAGGCATTTACTTACCGTATGCACGGTTATGCATCTGTAGTCGGCCCTGTCAAAGGAATTTATCAGCATAACGTTGGTATGTTTAGTTAATGTTTTTAATGTAAAGAATACTAGATTTAAATTCCTAAAAGATTATTATAAATCACAGATATTAACACAAACATATATATGACACAAGCAATTATATAACATAATGTATAATGTAAATCAAAATGTTTTAAAATAGGAATAGAAAATGTTTTAGTTAATTTAATTGCATATAAATTTTTTGTACGATTATATTGTACTGTATTATATTATTCTCTCTCTCTTTCCTCCTTCCTTCCTCTCTCTCTCTTCCCTTCTTCCTTCTCTTTCTATTGTATTCTTGCACCACAAATTGTATAATGATTGTGTAACACAATATAATACAGTATAATACATTGTACAAGAAATTTGTATGCAATTAAATTAACTAAAATATTTTGATTTATATTATACATTATGTTATTGTAAAAATGTCAAATTATAAAAATTTTTACAATAGCCATAACATACTCAGTAATTACTAATAATAACTAAATTCTATTCTTTAAGAAAAAATATTTTTTCTTAAGATGTTTTTTATACAAATACCAATATTTAAATTCTTTTGGTGGGAAAACTAAAGACTTCATATTTCATAAACATTTTTCTAATTGTTAGTTTATTATTATAGAGAAATATGTGAGATTGAATTATATTATATTAAGCTTCAGGACAAGCTAAAGCACGAGGACATTCGTTGTTGGTGCCGGATCGTCCAAACTTCGTAACAATTTTAGCATTAGTTAGAGATGCTACTGCCCGACTTCCTAATGGTGAAGGGACTCGAGCCGACATTTGTCAATTACTGAAGGATTCGCAATATATCATAGAACAAGACAATGATGAAAAAGAAGGATATCTCCATTCTGTAGTATCAGGAGCTCTTGACAGATTACATTATGAGACAGATCCCTGTGTTAGATATTATCCTCGTCGGAAGGAATGGCTTTATCTTCATCGAGGACGATCTGAATCTGAATTTGGTTTGTCCTCATTTATTTACTTATTTTACACATTTAAATTGAATATATTTCTAAAGTATTTACAATTCTAATTTATTCATGCGATTATGTGTGAAGATATTTTTTATCTTTTGTAGAAATGGTTCATCAACAATTGCAAGGTATTGCGAAGAATAAGAAAAGCGTTGGTAATACATCGCGAAATAAAATAATACAACCAATTCTCAAATCAGCCAGTATAAATAAGGAACAATCATCGAATACTAAGGAAGTTATTCTCAAGAAAGAAAGGCGAATGACAACTATACCTACGCAACCAGTTATTCCCAAGTGAGCATCTCATATTTATTTGAAAACTAATAATGAGACAAAATAAACAATAATAATGAATAAAAATAAACAAAATTTATATTTATTTTTTTCAGGAAAGAGCAGCGTAAAATTGAAGAAAAAATTGTTCCTGATTATCCTATCCCTACTGAACATTCCGTTAATACTAATGTAGAAATGGCAGTTAGCACAATAACATCAGCGATTTCTACCGTTGAAATTCCTGTTTCGGTTGCATCAATTGTGACTTCTTCGGCTACAATCACAAATGTAGTAAGCACAGAACGAGATAACATTGCGATGGACACAAAATCGCAACTCGCTCCAATAACGATGGTGAAAAAGGCATCTGTTGGAGGAAAACCAATCGCTGTACTCAAAACAAATGCCGCTCAAAGTTTATTGCAATCAAATCAACACAATTTTCCACATCATCAAATTCAAGTATCGACATCTGCTGGCCTGCAAACCATTCGTCTATCTGGACATTCTGTGTTGCAATCTGCACAGCAATCTGCTTCAGCTAGTAATAGTTCTAACGTAAACGGAACTACAACAAATTTAACAACAATACTGCCTTCTACAAAAGCACAAAATCAGCAACAACAGCAATCAACTATAATAACAAATCAAGCAGGAAAAAGTATTTTACAAACTACTAATATAAAGCAACAATCGCAACAACAACAACAACAACAACAACAACAACAACAACAACAACATGTATTACCTGGCAAAACTCTCTTAGCATCTCAAATTAAATTAGTTAGTTCGAGTCAAATTAAATCGTTACTCACCAGCCATGGTCTTCAGGGTCAAACTATATTTATTAAACAATCCTCACCATCGAATAATCAATCACAACAGCAACAATTACAGCAGCAACAGCAATTAAAGGTATTTCTGCAAATAAATCTTATTTTTATTACATTTATTACTTACTTTTATTTAAATTTTATTTTGATCTCAACAGCAACAACTTCAACAACGAGTCACACCTAATCAACAGCAACCTATACAACAAACTCCAGGAATGCAACGTATAATTGCACAAATTGGAGGAAAACCAATTGCTGTGCAAATCCAACAATCGCCCCATCATCATCATCAGCAGCAGCAACAACAACCGCAACAACAACAACAACAACAAAAGATACTTGCGAAAGTTTTGACAAATAGTAGTGGGGGACAAATTATCTCTGTTGAAAGTTTGCTAGCACAGAAAGGGTTGAAATTGGCTACTACTGCTGGTCACACTAATCAGCTTAATAGACAAGGCAAGCAGGTTATACAAACTCAATATCAAGTAAGCATATTTTATAATAGATTTATTTACAAGAATGAAATCTTTTTATAATGACAAGATTACAAGAATATTAGAAATAGTGATGAAATATTACTATTAATAAAATGATCATAACAATAATACAAATAATTATAAAAGAAACACAGATTTATACAGTGTTAAAAAAAATTATTTAATATTTATGGTAGATAGTACATTCTATACTGACTAAAAAAAAACCTTAAACATAGGTCAAAAGCTTAATTGGTTCTGAGGTATAAATATTTTTGTATGTAGCATTAGAAACAATTAAGCTTTTGATATATGTTTATTAATTTTTTACTCAGTATGGTATGTACTATCTACCATATAAATATGGAATAGTTTTTTTTTACATCCTGTATATAATAAAATTCCAATTACACTTTTTTAGTTTTTGAACAAAGTCCCCATCAAAACATATTTATAAAAGAGCAATTATATTTGAAAATATTCTTTTTTATATTTCTAAGAATATTAAAATAAAAGTTTTATCAAGAATAAGAATTATCTTAATTATTTTCTTTGATTAAATTAGAATAACAATATGATAAATATGATTTCTTTTTTTAATATTAAATGAATATTTATAGGTGGTACCACAAACGCAATCGTCTTCTAATCAATCAAAGATAATAGCAGTCAGTACGCAACACCAACAATCTCAGCCGCAACAGGCTCAAACTGTCCGAATGGTTACTGCTCAGCTTGCAGGGAAACCTATTGTATTAACAAGCAGTAACAAAAACGTTGGAGTTGCAGTGAGTACCACCAGCGGCGGAAATGTAGTATTAGGCAAGCAGTCAACCTCTCAGCAACATCAACAACAAACGCAGCAACCAATTATCTTGCCGAGTCAGCTGCTCAATATTAAAACATTGCATGGACTTAAAGTGATTCCTACACCTACCGGTTTAAAAACCGCAGGTGGTGCCGTGTACGCTCGAGTTATCGCCCCTACAACAATTGCTTCCACGCAGGCTACCAATCAACAGCAGGTTCAAACGCAATCACCAAGAAATACTTCGTATAGCACGCCTTGACAGAATTGATATTGTTTACATATATTTATACTTAATTCGCTTGGCACCATTTTTTTGATTGTTTATATGTGTTGCGCATATTATAATATTAATATTATAATATTAATTGAAACCTTAAATATCTCACTATACATATAGTGCGCTTGTATGTATATAAAATGATTTTCATTTGCTTCTGTATGTACTTGTACTTATGTGATATATACAAATATGTGTGTAAATTAAATATGTATAATTAAATGTGTATATTTGTATATGTACACATATACAAATAGACATATCAAGAAAAATGAGTTTCATACAAAGCAGTGCTCGGAATTACCATTGTTGACTCGATTTCGAAGGCGACTCCTACTGACCTCCCACTACCGCTCGAACCTCGACGGTCAAGCTGCGGTAGCCTCGTGCCTCAGGAGCGTTTTATATTAAAAATGCACCCGAATCGTATCTTCTGCCAAGCTCTCATTAAAGTAGTTTCTTTATTAAATTATTTTTATTTTCGTAAACATTAAATTTTTTTAAATATTTTATGTGCTTTATAATAATATTTGATGATAATAGACTTACGATAGAGTCATAATGTAATAGTTATAATAATTAAAGTTTTAACAATAAATTTTCACATCATGTGAGGTACTATTGTTGATGTCATATATGTCACATTATCACCAGGAAAGAATATAGGCTATTATAGTGAAAATACATCAAGATATGGTGAAAATATACATTCTTCAAAATTTTAAATACATTTTAAAAAACATCCAAGTCTTAAAAATTGCGAAAATTTTTTTGTTTAGGTGCATATTTTTATGTAAATATTCTTTTTCTAAAAAAAATTTGTAAAAACAAAAATTCTTTGAACAACGCATTACTATCTCTGCTCATGCAAAGTAGTTCTTTTAAAATCTCTATGGACATATCTTCTCTACTAAAATCGTGTACAAAATAAAATTAATATTGCTTTGTAAATTGACTTTTTTTTGTAGTTTTTTGTTCATTTCTATGTAATATGATATAAAATTTTCGTTTTTTGTCAAGCCATATATTTAATTATTTTTAATAAAATAGGTCTAAGATACTAATTAACTAAAGATTAGTGTTTGTAAAAATAAAAATGATAATAAAGAATGACGGCGGAAGACATAATCTGGGCGAATTTTTTATATGAAGCGCTCCTGAGAGCGGCGACTCGATCGTCGAGCTTCGAGCGATAGCGGGAAGACAATAGGCGTCGCCTTCGAAATCGAGTTAAAAAAGGGCAACTAATTCTGAACACTAATATAAAGAAAGATCACATTACACTACATCACATTACATATTGTTCTAATTGCACTTGAATTTAATAATAAAAAAAATAAATAAACTTAAAATCAATATGTAACATGTCCATAAGATCAAAAGCAAACTGGAAAAAATGTATAATAATAAAAATACATGCGAGTTAAAATTAATATTACTAAGCTACGACTATAACCTAGATAGCAACAATATCCACGCAAATGCATTATTTACATCCAAATAAATAATTTTTCCAGATATTTATATTTATTCGATATGATGTAATGATCTTTTGAAAAATACTTTTATAATTATATATAATAATTAGATATAATTATCTCGTAGCTGATGGAGAATATATCGATATATCGGATTTTTTAAAACCGATAAAACTAATAATTCGAGGTAATTATTTAAAATTCCTCCCATGGGCTCAAATATACCGCTGTGAAGCCAGCTGTCGGACTAACACTTTCAATAAATTTGAATATGCTATTCGATTGCTAATCGTTTGCTAATTTTGGCATATCTTTTTATCATGTTTGCATATCAATTATTTTGGATAAAAAATCGAAATTAAAATTTGGACAAGTGTAATTGCCTTTTGGAACATTTATTTCATAATTTCATGATTATTTCGGTACTAAAACGTTTGCTAGTCGTTTGCTAGATTCGTATATATAAGCATTAATCTAATTTTATTGCTAAATTAATCTATACTTATTTATTAATAATTTGTAGATTATCTAGTAACTTTATCTAGTAATTTTCTAGTTACTTTATTTAGTAACTTTCTAATTACTTTTAAGTGACTAAATTATTTTTTTCAAGTGACATCTCTGGATGGTATACCTGCACGATTGCTAGGAGCACGGACTCTTGCATAATGCATAAAGCTATCAGACTAGAGATTGAGATTGAGATTGGATTGGAATTTAACCAATCAGAAGAAAGAAAACCAATCTCAAGTTTAGTGAATTCTGCTTTGATTGGTCAAAATTCAATCCAATTTCAATCCCAATCTCTAGTCTGATACGGGCTTAAAGCCCGTTTCAGACTAAGGAAACTTTTCCCACAAAATCTTGCAAGTGTTACGGATCTTTTTGCTCACAGTTGATTTTGACACGTAAAAATTTCATGCAATACTTTGCATACTGCAACCATGAGCAAGAACTACAAAATAAAATATTCGTGTTATAATACAATTTAAAAAATATAAAAACGACTAATATAAAATACACTTAGTACAAATTATTACAAAGTTATATATAATCAATGTTCTGATGAGAGAGATTCGCGAATATTTCTTTTTCTTAGAGATTCTTGTATTACTTCTAATAACATCTTGAATTGTCTGATAGTCATTCGAGTAAATTTGAAAAACTGTTCGTCATCATTGTTTTTGATAAACTAAAAAAGATTACTAAAATGATTTTGATTTTCGCTGCAATAACATTGGCCGAACCCAATATTTTCTTTGAAATCTTTCTCTTCTTATGTAATAATTG
>JANQDE010000175.1:227258-241724 GCA_037157785.1 Cephalotes varians
AATGCTTATATATACAAATCTAGCAAACGACTAGCAAACGTTTTAGTACCGAAATAACCATGAAATTATGAGATAAATTATGAGATAAAGGTTCCAAAAGGCAATTATACTTGTCCAAATTTTAATTTCGATTTTTTATCCAAAATAATTGATATGCAAACATGATAAAAAGATATGCCAAAATTAGCAAACGATTAGCAATCGAATAGCATATTCAAATTTATTGAAAGTGTTAGTCCGACAGCTGGCTTCACAGCGGTCTCAAATATTGAAGTCCAGCCCCCACCAAAGCCTGTTTGGCTTTGATAGACAGAGAAGGAAGTTTGTGCTATCAGAGAGAAACCTGAGAGCGGCCATCCCGGCCTTTTTCGTAGGACCGTCAGAATTCCCGTACACCAGCGCATCTAGTTCCATTTTAGCGTGTATGGTACTACGTACCGCATATTGTCGATAAAATCGCAGCAACAAAAATGGATGTGGTGCGAGTCCGTGCTAAGAACTTTCCAATCAGATATAGATGTGAACCCCCCACCACGGCACCTCTTAGCACGGACTCGCACCACATCCATTTTCGAAGGGACGATTTTATCGGCAACATGCGGTACATAGTACCATACACGCTAAAATGGAACTACGTGCGCTGGTGTACGGGAATTCTGACGGTCCTACGAAAAAGGCCGGGATGGCCGCTCTCAGGTTTCTCTCTGGTAGTACCATACACGCTAAAATGGAACTAGGTGCGCTGGTGTACGGGAATTCTGACGGTCCTACGAAAAAGGCCGGGATGGCCGCTCTCAGGTTTCTCTCTGATTACAGTTGTAATCGATAACTCATCTCCTATGGTAAAACGTTAGTCTATCCATTAAAATCATTGACATACAAAACTGGACTGCTGATTGCAATGGTGGAGGTAGAGACATCTAATATTAAATATATTTTTATGTAAATATTTTCTGTTCAAGAAAATAATGTGTATTGAAAAAATGATCAATAGTCAYATCAAAATAGACCATAATTCTACATATTAAATTGTAAGAATATTAACTAATTGTTAATTTATATCACCATATATCCAATATAAATTATCCTTAATTTAAATAGGGATTATATTGATAGAGAACAATCATGATCTATAGGTAGGAAAATGTGTATTTTTACAAATTTCAGCCAGAAATATAATTTTTTAAAATTCTTATTTTGAGGAAAAAATTTGATGGAAAACCAATTATAGTAGAAAATTTTAATTTTTCATATCACATCTCTCAGTAAATAATTCTTATAGTATTTACTACATAACATATCATGTAATATTATATTATAAAACAATTATAACAAATTTATTATACACAATTTATTGCACATAATTCTTACCAAGTGCCAAAATTCCAGAATTGTTTAAACAAAGAATAGATTTCGTAAATATATCTTGTGTGTGTGTGTGTGTGTATATATATATATATACATATAAAATTTATATATTGGCAATATTAAAAAGCAAAACAATGAAATTTCTTAAATTGCTTATGAAATAAAAACATAAAAATGATCGAAATGATACAATATTCCAGAAACATTCAACTCTATATATATATATATATATATATATATATATATATATATATATATATATTTTTTTATATATATTCAATTAATACAGCAATCCTGCTGCGAATCTACTCCAGGTGGAAGGATAGGGTTGCCTTCGGGATCAAACTGAAAAAGCGAGCACTGTCCCCCAACAAGATCGTCAGGTGCTTGACCATAATTTTGCATTTCTGTCATAAGTTTCAATACACATTCAAATCGATGTTGTTTAATATCTTCTGTATCGTCTTCCTTTTCTTTTTCCAATTCGATACACACCTTACATACGATATAATACATTAACTGTAAAGCTTCAGTTATTAGGTTATTTGATTTATTATCAATATACCTTTTGCATCAACTCTGATTGTTTTGTATATCTCTGCAAATCAGAAGCATTCAAAGTTGCTTTGTGTTCCTCTAGCCATGCTGGATATTTATCTGACAATTCTTTTAATGACGGATAAAGTATTTCTTTTGACAAAAGATGCTCCATCATTCCTTGCATAAATGGTAATATATTACCAGTATCACCATCCAGAGACGTTTGCCCAAGTATACCTGCCACATCTGCTTTATTCTAAAATATATTTCATTTATTTTAATCATAAAGATCATAATTTGATCCCATTAGAAAGAAAAAAATAATATTACTTATTTATACTATTATTACCTCTATAGTTTTTAAAACATATTAAATTGCATAAAGGAAAATCAGTATCGAATATTGTTGCTACAAAGATAATTATTTGTCACTTATGCTCTTATTTTAAACAAAAACATTAATACAAGGCATATTATATTATACAGATACCATTACCTGCAAGTTTTCGGAATTTGCTGTTAAGTCCTTTAAAACTTGAGAAATGGCTGATTGAAAATCTGTATTCACATCTTTTTCATTCACTGCATTATCAATTGATGTTTGTCCAAACTTCTGTAAAGCAGCCTCCAGTTCGCTATCTTCTAATAATAAATTATTATATAAATATATATTTGTTTTGTGTTCTTTATATATTTTTTATTATTTCTCACCATTTTGTAGTAAGTTTTGCAAATTTTTTTCAAACTGATCGGCCGTTTGTTTGAGAAAATCTTCTGTCCATCTGTCTTCAGATGTTTCATATTTATCTGTTTGCTTCTGTGAATCTATTGTATTTATGTCATTGCTCTTTTCAACATTTGATATAGATACTTTGTCAAAATCTTGTAAAGCATCTAAGACAAGATTTAAAATTTAAAATATATAATTAATAAATTAAACTTAAATTTAAAATATATGATAATTGTTGAGTTTAGTTACATTAGCATAAATATCAATGAAATTATGCTTATTCGACGCGTTTTTATATGAAACGAAAGAATCTTACAGAAAAGTGTCTGTCCCGCGAAGCGAGATATTAATCGTTAAAGTTGATGACTTGACAGATTATGAAACCTGCCATACCAACGAAATGTAACGACATCAACATACTCCGTGGCCATGCGTTTATTATTCATTTCGGATCACTTCGCATGGAAAATTGTAGACTTATGTAGAAACTCGTTTCGCGTGAAAAATTGTAAACCCACATGGAACTTGTGTTGTAAAGAATATGCATGGGGGTAGTATGTTCCACCTTCCCCCCCCCCCTGTGGAGAGGCTCCTCTATAAAAAAAAACTAGACACATAGATTTTCGTTGAATTTCGGCTTACATAGAAAGTTGTCAACCCATGTGGAAAGTTATAAACTCATAGAAACTTTTCATCTTTCGTCAGAATGACAAGATTCCTGAATATTGGTCAACTAACGATTAATATCTCGCTTCGCGGGGCAGAGTGACACTTTTTCTGCTCGATTTTTTTGTTTCGTGCAAAAAGCACATCGAATAAACATAATTTTATCGATATTTATGCTGGTATTAAATTCAATAATTACCAAAAGTTTATTTAAGATTACGAAACAACTTATTATGTAACTAAATCATAATTTCATTTTTTTATTGACTATAGAAACTTGCGATAGATTTCCATAAGATTTCTGCCGATTTTCCAAGTGAAATGTACTTACTATCCAATAAATCGTTCAATTCCTGATCTTCCGTTTCATTTTTTGTTGGTTTGACATTTTCCGTCATATTTGCGTGATTGTAATATCCTACTAATTTACAAAAACAAATTTTTTTGTATGAATATACATACAAGAAAATATTTCCTTTATCAACAAATGATTGCGTTCAGAATAAAACCACTCTTTGTCTGCGTTCAACAGACAAATGGTCAATTTTATCCATCGACATACAGGCTACCATGGTGGAAAGAAAGAATACAAGGGCTGCGTTCAGAAACATCACCCGACCATGCTAGGGTGTCATTCTATCTTTATTGTTCATTCGACGTAAACAAAGATAGAATGACACCCTAGCATGGTCGGGTGATGTTTCTGAACGCAGCCCAGGTGAGCTATTCTCGTGCTGTGGATGCGCAGTAGCCCAAATGTAGTGGGGAGCTGACAGCCAATCACATACGGTCCGTACGATGGTAAAGGCCATGGCACACAAAAAAACTTAAGCAATAAGCGAATCAGCCACAGTCAAGAATTTAAGATGAAACATAAACGATAGCAAATCAAAACTGTTGATTTCCTTACTGTTTACGTCTTACTGCTTAATTTTTTTTTGTGTGCCATGGCCTTAAGAAAATCAACATTTTTGATTTGCTACCGCTTACGTTTCGCCTTAAATTCTTGACTGTGATTGGCTGATGCGCTTATTGCTTAAGTTTTACTGCTTAAATTTTTTGTGTGCGATAGCCTTAAGTATGGTTATAGGTCAAAGTTGTAGGTTAGAATATTAGGCCCGGTGTCCACGATGCAAGAAATTGGTCCAAGATCTTGAACGGAGAGAGGATTAACCAATCGCATTTGAATAATTTGGTCACTTGATCAATGCGATTGGTTAATCCTCTCTCCGTTCAAGATCTTGGACCAATTTCTTGCATCGTGTACACAAGGCCTTAGAAGAGAGTGCAGAAAAAAAATTGTTTTCCACAAAAACGTTGTTTCTTAAATATAGATTTTAATATATATTTGAATATTAAAATGAGACGGTGCTTTTTTTGTAGAAAATTAAAAATTCATGAATCAGGATTAACATTTTGTAAGTAAGCGCAGAGAAAAACCTAATGGTGCGAGTCCGTGCTAAGAATTTGTCAATCAGATATGGATGTGAACCCCCCATCATAGCAGCACAGACTCACACCATATCCATTATCAAAGCTGCGATTTTATCGGCAATATGTGGTACGTAGTACAATACACGCTAAAATTGGATTAGGTGCGCTGGTGTACGGGAATTTTTAGAGACCTATATCAGAATCTGGACACGAGCGATTGTAGCAAAATGCTACGAGAGAGAAAGATATATATACTATTTCCGTCTATTCTTTCTAACCTTAATATTAATACACGTACGTGCACTATAGATTTTCAGCGCTAATAACGTCTACTCGAGCGCAGCCAATGTAATGTGTATATTCGTATATATTTTCAAGTAGAAGCTGTTGGCTGTGTCAAAAATATTAATATTAAAAATAAAAACATTAATTTATATATATATTTCTCCTATCTGAATTTATAAGGATATATATCGAAGTTTGAATTCGAGCGGGAGTTGCCCAAACGACGGACCAATCAAAAGTTGTCACTCTCATGTCCAGACTCTGGTACAGAGTCTCTAGAAATTCTGATGATCCCACGAAAAGGTCGGAATGGCCGCTCTCAGATTTCTCTCTAGTAAGCGTATTGCATTAGGGCCGGAGCACAGACTTTCGCATAACGCATAAAACATAAAACATAAGAAAATTAACCAATCAGAGTCCTTTATTTCCTTCCTTTCCAAGAAATGAAGGACTCTGATTAGTTAATTTTCTTATGTTTTATGTCTTAGTTTTCTTATATTTTTTGTCTTATGTCTTATGTGAGTGTGGATGGCGCACTGAAATATAATAATACTGGAACGTGCGCGACCCTATGAATAAGTGCGATCCGAGAGAGAGCGTCTAAGATGGTATCTTTAGCTTTCTCTAAGGCCTTGTGTACACGATGCAAGAAATTGGTCCAAGATCTTGAACGGAGAGAGGATTAACCAATCGCATTGATCAAGTGACCGAATTATTCAAATGCGATTGGTTAATTCTCTCTCCGTTCAAGATCTTGGACCAATTTCTTGCATCGTGTACACAAGGCCTAATAGCGAATTCGATTGGACGCACTCAGTGCGCACTGGTGCATGTTAAAGACGTTGTACACAAAGTTGATGTAAAGATATGTGTTTAATATAAATATAGAAATAGGTTAAACGATGAAATCCTCAATACACTTTATTGTGCTATTGATAAAATATGTAGTAGGCATTTTATTATTCGAGATATTTCACTTTTACATTCAAATTAGATTAGTGTACAACTGCTTTAATGTGCACCAGTGCGCACTAGACGTCCAATCGAATTCGCCATAAGCTATACTACGCATGCGTGGTAGACGATAGTGGGGATCGTACGGGATCATAGAGGAGATCGTATCTTTATGCTGGAAAGAAACAGAGATACACTTAAGACCCTCTTTATCATTTTACGACACTAACGCCCGCGCACGTTCCAATATTATTATATTTCAGTGGGATGGCGGTGCTGCGAGCGCTCATGCGCGTGATTGTGTCGAATCGTGTGATTCATTTTGTGCGGGAGTTATTAAATTAAAGATATTTAGCGATACTTACGACGGGAGTGTTTCGTTGAATGAATTTTTTATACAATTTGAATTGATTGCCCGAGCGAACCGTTGGAAGCAACTGGGGGAAGCAAAGACCGCGATTTTGATATCATGTTTGAGAGGGAAGGCGCGGGAAGTTTTAGAAAGTGTGTGGATTTAGAGAATTTAAGTTACGAGTTGAAGTCAAAGTTAGAGTTGCGTTTTGGGGAGACTCATTCTTTACAAAATTATTACTCCAGTTTATTAATCGGAGACAAAAGTTTGGAGAAGGTATAGCTTCATTGGGTTCGAACTTAGAGAGGTTATCACAATTAGCTTTTCCCCCAGCAAATGAATAGATTGAAATAGACAGAAATGAATTCGTTTTGTTCGTGTCAAATCCAGATTCCGATCTTTTGAATCCATTTCTATCTAATCAAAGTTGTCGAATTTTTTAAAATCCATATGAAAGGATGAAAACAAAAAGGATGAAAGGATGAAAGCGATTCTTATTCTTTTCAATTTAAGAAAAATATATAGACCATTAATTCATTTTAATCTATTACGCGGGATTAAAACAAAATGATTTCTACATTTTAAATCCAAAAAAAGTTACTCGGGTCATACAATTCATTTTAATCCATGATATAAGATTGAAATGATGTAAATGCTATTTTTTCGATCCATATTTTGTTCAAATGAATTAAAATGGATTAAACTTTTCAATTCATTTTAATCCATTTTCGTTTACTGGGCCGGAATGTTCCTAGATAGTACGAGATAAAATTGCTTGCGCGCAATTTGTTTCCGCACTATCCGACCGGTTCGTGAGCAGAACTTTGCAACTGGAAGGAATAACATCTTTATGAATAGCGATTGAGAGGGCAAAGACGATTAAATTGATACAAGAAAATAACTTTGAACAAAGAAAAAAGAATGTAAATGTTGAAGGCAGAGGAGAAAATCAAATTAATGATAATTTTAGTAGTAATTTTAATCGGGAAGCGAGGGATTGCAAAAAGGGTTTTGAAAATAATACTAAAGGGAAAGAGGGAAAGTTTAATAAAAATAAATTTGGGGTAAATGAAAATAATGAGAGAAAGAGAATTGGAAGTGAAAAGGAATATTGGGAGTGCGGGAAAGAGAGGCCGGTCGGAATATCCGGGCAAGCAGGAAAACAAGGAGTAGTCGAGTTTTGTGGGGTGAGCTCGGCTGGAACTGAGAAATCCTCCAATATATTTGTTTTATTAATAATTGTTCTTACAATGTTATTGATGATTTGTTGCTGTGATGTTCTTGTTACTAATCAATCTTTTTTCAGGATTGATAAAGAAAAATGTTGAAAATAATTTGAAAGATTTTTGTTTTACTGGACAACTTGATAATAAAAATTGTATTTTTAAGATTGATACAGGCTCTGATATTTCTATTGTTAATAGAAATTTAATTGCATCAAATAAAGTTAAATTTGAATTAAATAATTGCAGTTTGAGATATCCTACGGGAGAGAAAGTTGTGGTAGAAGAAAAAGTTTTTGTGAAGGTTCGATTTAGTAAATATGTAGTAGAGATTCCGATGTTGATTGCAAATATTAATGATAGTTGTATTCTTGGAGTAAATTTTCTTAAGAAAATTCATTTGGAAAATATTTTTAAAACTATTTTCTCTAAACAAAAAGAAATTTAATATGATCGTTTAGAAAGTTTTCTTGAAGTTCTGTTAAATCTTAAATAGTTTATTAATAATTATCTTCTCTTTTTGAGGAAAGTTCAAAAAATTTAAATGACTCACAGAAACGACTTTGTGCAGAATTTATTAATGAATTCATGATGTGTTTTCGGAAGAAACTATTGCTGGGAATTGTGGGATAGTGGAGCATGTAATTAATTTGCAAGATTCTTCTCCTAAAACAAGTGCCATCATGAATTTCAATACACATGAGAGAGAAAGTTAATAAAATAATAAAGGATATGAAAGATCAAGGTGTTATAGAGATTTTAGATATATATTTAAAAGTCCATGGATGTCGCCAGCCGCATTGGTTAAGAGTTGCAGGTTAAGAAAAAGGATGGTATAATAATTAAGGTTTTGTATTGATTTTCGAAAATTAAATGTTTTGACTAAGAAAGATTCCTATCCATTACCCCGAATTGACGATATCTTCGATCAACTCTCAGGTAATACTTGGTATTCTACTTTAGATTTAAAAAGAGGTAATTGGCAGGTAAAAATCCTGTCGGAAGACAGAGAAAAGATAGCATTTTCTATTGAAAATGGATTATGGCAATTCAGCGTAATGCCTTTTGGATTGTGTAATGCTCCGGCAACGTTTGAGCGAGTAATGGAACAAGTTTTGCGAGAATTTATTTCAAAAATTTGTTTAGTCTACCTTGATGATGTAATTATTTTTGGTAAAACTTTTGAGGAGATGATTCAGAATTTAAAGAGAAATGTTATCACGTTTGCGAGAAGTAAATTTGAAGGTTAATCCTAAGAAATGTATTTTATTTAGTCAAAAAGTAAAATAGAGTGCGTGGAATTCCCGAAGATTGAGAATTCTCCTGCTCCCGGGCGTAACACTATAATGCCACAAGAAACTTGTTTAATGCAATTTTTCGGAATGAAGGTAACGTAGTTTCAAAATCAAGCGTCAAAAGAACAATACAACGGTTTGAAAAAACAGGTATCGTAAAAAATCATCCAAAATCAAAAAGACCAGCAACAAATCCAGAAAAGTCGTTAGTTGTTTTACAATCTTTTGTGGAGGATCCCCATACTTCAATTGGCAATGTAGCTCAAGAACATCAGATAAACCTTATGTCTGTTCATAAAATATTGAAGCAGAATAAATTTCATTCTTTTAAAGTTCGTCTGGTACATGAGTTAAATGAAAATGACTTTGATCGACGCGTTGAATTCTGTGAGATCATGATGACAAGAATAGATACAGATCCTGATTTCTTATTTAAGATCATTTTTTCCAAAGAAATGACGTTTCAATTAGACAATACTCTAAATAGAGTACACACAACTCTACTCTATCTCACAATAGTCGATATTGATCTGATACAAATTCTCACTGGATGCGAGAAGATAATACCCAATATGCGCAGAAGTTAAATGTTTGGACAGGTATACTAAATGATAGTTTATTGGATCATTCTTTGAAGGTGACTAAATGCCTAAAAATATGAAAATAAACTGAGGAATGAAGTGCAATAACCGCAATTGTAAAGGTGAAAACATTAAAAATAATTTCTAACAGGACGGTGCATCACTTCATTATGAACGAGACGTTTGTGATTACTTAGAAACAATTTTTCCTGACCGATGGGATAGAAAGGAGAGGAACAGTCGAGTGGCTAGCCCGATCGCCAGATTTGACACTTCTTGATTTCTTTTTGTAAGGTTATCTGAAAGGCTACAATAGCTGAAGCCTCAGAATCTAAATAATATAAAACATCAAATTCCTTTTCATCCTTAATGAAGCAGCACTTATCCTCAATGAAACGATCAGAAATGTCGTTTAAAGATTTTACCATTGAATAGGATACTGTCAAAAATGGTGAGCAATTTGAGTATCTTCTTAATTAATTTTTACCATTGTTGGCTAGATTGGCTAACTGATCTTGCCTTCATTGGCTAAATCATTCATATCTTGTTTTTATTAGCTGGATTGCACAGATCTTATTTTTATCGGCTGAATCATCTCCTGATCTCTTAACTGGCAAAAAATTTTCATCTTTAATTATCAAATTTAATTTTTATGTAAAAGAACAAGTTGACCTTTGTATAATATTTGGAGTAAATGTGATCTTACACCCCATATTTTAACGTAAATTTTCTGTTTTATCCATCACTGGTATTAAAAATCAGGGTTCTCTTCTAAAAATTTTAAGTTAACCTTGAAACGATTTCTAAATTTGACTCTTACACTGGGGCCAAGGGCATCATCAGATATCTCTTTTTAAACCCTGCTAATTTCGTATTAATATTTTCCTCTAAACTACTTTTCTAAAAAATTATTATTTATTGAAAAATTAATTTGACTTCGGAACGATTCCTGCAGGTCAATGTGACCCTATGACATGATAACATATTTGGATGTAGAATTTCCTGCTTTTTTCATTTCTGGAGTAATAAATAGGAGTCCCAATTAAAAAATTTCAAGTTGAAATGACTTCTAAGTTTGACTTCTATGCTGGAGCCAAGATCGTCATCAGAAGTATCTCTTTAAACCCTGCAAATTTCGTATTTAAACTTTTTTTTGTTTGTTATCTTCCGAGATTTTCTGAGGTTTCGATACTTTTTATATATCCTGTATATGAACAATTATTTTTTCATATTATTTTTTCAAACATCACTTTTTATAAAAGAATAATGCTAAAATTATTCTTTATTTATATTCAATATCTATTTTTTATTTCTTCTTATCATTATTTAGCTTGTATATATGAATAGAAATTATTTTTGTAAGAAATTGTGAGAAGGAAAACATATATTGACATATTTTGTGTATAATTATACATATTTATATATGAAAAATTTTTAAGAATCTCTCAATTAGTATATAATGTCAATATTATGTGTTATCGCTTAATAAACTATTAATAGTTGATTATTGTTCAATAGAATATTCAATATAAATAGTAGATGATTATGATGCTTGTTGGTCTAATAATTATTATATATTCGTAATAACAAAGGATCAAGAAAGTTATTTTCAGACAGTATAAATATCCAAACAAAGGTATTAGTTATTAGAACTTGACAAGGATATTTAGGACGAAAAAAATTTTTTAATAGTCTCAATTCCCTTTTATCATAGATTTGCATTATTGCAATTTGAATTACACATAAAAAAAAAAATAATCTATTTGATGTAAATTATACAGAATGAATTACTAAAAATATTATTATCTTAAATATCTCTGAAAAAAATTTGTTCGTTACTCATTATTCGAACAAATGTTTCAAACAAAAATTGCTTAATTTTGAGCTGAATAAAGTTGTAATCTTGAAATGATCTTGAATGATCATACTTAAAAGTCATCTTAAAAGTTTTAAGTAAGAATTCTCTTCTAATTTTTTGATGAACGCGGCCAATTATTTTGAATTCCTTTCTTTTAGGTCGAGTATCGCATGGAGAATTGCACGGTCAAATCTACAAATTTTTTTACTCTGAATGACAAGCAATTGTTTTCTTGCCGAAATGGAGTTAAAATTATAATAATGTGACATATGTACAAATACATTATACTTTAAGTGAAATTTCTAAATTTACAAGTAAAAAAAATGCCACTAAAAGAGAATCGCAGAAGAGACAAGAATGCCGAAAATAGAAAGAAAGCGTTAGAGACAAGGACCGCTGTAACATGCTTTATTAGTATGTATTTAAATCTAACGTAAATAAAAATTGTGTATTATTTATATAATATTCCAATATTCCAATAAACAATAAATCTTATAATAAAAATAAATATTATATTAAACAATTAGTAGTATTTGTCTTAATGTATATTCATAATAAAAAACCATTCAAGAATTATTAAATATAGTTTATCATTATCTATTCTGTAGCGCCAGGACCTAAATATCAGCTTAAGACACTTGTCGGCCACAAGAATCACTGTATTTCAAGATATCGAAATCCAGCATACACATTTGGCAGTCGTCATATCATCGTTAAAGTAGAAGCAAGTCCAGGACCGAAATACATGATTGAAGAACGCAGACCTAAGGGATTTACTTTCGGACATATCATAAAGCGTCATGGTAAAAAGATTTTCTTGTTCAAACCAGATCATTCCCTTACAAAATGTTACACATATCATATATAGGATTTTACATATATTATATTATAGGATTTAAATATTTTATAAAATATTCTTTGTAATTTATTTTATTTTATCCTATAAATTTTATTTTATAAATAATATTATAATCAGTCAATAATATCAGTCTGTTTTTGAAAGATATTTTGCAATATTTATGCAATGATCTTGAAATATTTAGAAAAATATTGTAGATATTGTATATATCTTGGAAAATCGACAAAATATTTAAAGAATAATGAAAAAAGTTGCTTGTTTTCATATTATATGGTACTAAGCTTCTCAGTCAATACAAAATTCGAAAAATATCATAAAGATGTCTAAAACATTTTTACAATATCAAAAATTACATAAAATTATTTATAAAATTTGAACAAATATGTTATTTTATTGTACTTATAACTTAGTAAACAAAAAAAAATCATTATTATAATGTTATTACAACAATGTTTAATAACATGTAATATTTTCACATATCGTATTTAACGTTATATACAACATCATTATGAACAAACTTTGATACTGATTTGGAGATTTTTTTTATAATATTGAGATTACAAATATTCCATACAGCACACAAATATTGAATCAGCATCTTGGAAATGTTGAATTGCAATATTGCGAAATGTGGATTCAACATTGAAAAGTCTTTTAAAAAACGTTCATTGAGATAATGTTTTGTGGACGTTGCAATTCAATATTCAGAAACATTAATTCAATATCATATAAACTTCTAAGAGAAGGTTTCTGTATTAATTTTTACACGAGCTAAATAAAATAATAAATGAAAACTAAATGAAATACTCTTAAAATATATTTCATTCACTTTCATCTTGAGGCCCTTAAATTACTTTCAAGAAAACATTTCATCAGAATATGGCTGAAGAATCTTGTAATGTTAGGCCGATATTTCATGTGTCGTACGACAAGGTCTTTCAAGCCTGTTGATTGGCTACAGGACAGAGAGATCCGACAACATCTCTATCCTACAGCCAACCTTGTCGTACGACACATGAAATATCGGCCTTACACTTTTTATTCTATTGTGTATAGTTTTTTACATACGGGAAATATTACTATACTACGTTGGGAGCGTCCCGTTTCGACACGGCTCAATTGGACACAACCAACCACAGCGACCGGTGCCTAGAGGCTTTCTACTGTTCAAGCGCTATGAGTGGCTCGTGTCCAATCGATTCGTGTCCAAACGGAGGCCACCCTACTACGTTTATCTCAGTGCTCGGAATTAAATGCACATTTCAGCTCGATTTCCGAGGCAGCCCACCGTCCTCCCCCTACCGCTCGTAGCTCGACGGCCGAGCCGCCGATTGCTCACGTGACGCTGTGCCTCAGGAGCGTCGCGATAAGAAATATGCTTGAACCGTATCTTTCGGCAAATTATCATTAAAATATTTTCCTTCCTACATAATTTTTATTTTTATAACCAAATTCAATTTTCTATTATTAACATATTATACATATTCTACGATACATTGTAGAATATGTATAATACACAATTATATAATAATATAATTAACAATAATTACAACACGATAGTTACAATGTGAACAATAGCTTTCCACATCACCTTTGAGGAACTATTATAGATGCGTTTTTTTTAAATGATTTCTCCAAGTTTTTAAGTGGTTTCCCCAGGAGGCTTAGAGAATGTTGTTTTCCTGTCAAGCCACATATTTGATCAGCTTCTTCGTTATTTTTTAGTGGAATAGGCCTCCTGAGGAAACCACTTAAAAAAAACGCATTTATAATAGTTCCTCAAAGATGATGTGGAAAGCTATTGTTGACATTGYAACTATCGTGTTGTAATTATTGTTAATTATATTATTGTATAATTGTGTATTATACATATTCTACAATGTATCGTAGCTGTCTCTTATACACATCTAGATGTGTATAAGAGACAGCAATTATATAATAATATAATTAACAATAATTACAACACGATAGTTACAATGTGAATAGCTTTCCACATCACCTTTGAGGAACTATTATAGATGCGTTTTTTTTAAATGATTTCTCCAAGTTTTTAAGTGGTTTCCCCAGGAGGCTTAGAGAATGTTGTTTTCCTGTCAAGCCACATATTTGATCAGCTTCTTCGTTATTTTTTAGTGGAATAGGCCTCCTGAGGAAACCACTTAAAAAAAAACGCATTTATAATAGTTCCTCAAAGATGATGTGGAAAGCTATTGTTGACATTGCAACTATCGTGTTGTAATTATTGTTAATTATATTATTGTATAATTGTTTATTATACATATTCTACAATGTATCGTAGAATATGTATAATATGTTAATAA
>JANQDE010001741.1:0-10947 GCA_037157785.1 Cephalotes varians
ACACACACACACACACACACACACACACACACACACACACACATATATGTATATGCATGAAATATAAAAGCCGATAGAGATTGCACCCATAAAAGCATAGTGTATTTATTAGTATGTGTCACTGGTATTAGAAACACTTAACTACCGGCGCGCCTGTATCCTGTGCTTCCACAATTTGCGGGAGAGAGGCGTGGCGGAGTCGCGTGGACTCATTGACGCGCTTTATTCTTTTGTTAATTATCCGTTTGTTACCGATGTAAGAGTTAGCGACTAGGATTGTGCGAGTGCGGTGAGTCTCAGCCCAGGCGAGGAGAAAAGGAAGAGGACCGCTATCAAAGAGCTGCGAGGATGGTCTGAGGAGGGACTTCAGTATACAGGTTGTATCGTCTCCTCCGCCTCCCCCTTGCCATAACGAATTGTGTCTATTGCTCTCTATATTTGCAGCTGCCGTGAGCCAAGAGGCTGGGAGGATGGGTCCTCGGGAAGCAGAGAACCGGAGATCGAATTGAATACAGGATGTTAGTCCCGATAGTGAAAACCGCTCAGAGGAGCGGAACCATGAGCCGGACTCAGAGGCGTCAGGAACGGCTGCGGAAGATCAAGAAATGCTGCCGCGTTAGCGACCGCCATTTGAGTCGCGCGCCACGGGCCGCCGAGAGCGGTCCCGTATGATTGGCCCTCTAATTGGGGACCGCGGGAGCAAGGACATCCAATTGGGAAACAATTCGCGGCCCATAGGTGGGAGTGGCGGGGAGCGAGCTTCCTGCAAGACGACGAGCCGTCACTGTCGTTGTGGCTACCGTTTGTTGCGTGCGTACGAATCCAACAAGGAGCACAGGATCCAGGCTACCGCTGCCATAAGGAAGGACGAGGAGGACGAAGGATAAGGTCGTCGTTTCGGTGAGACGAACTTGTACAGTCCGGTCGCTCGCTCCACAGGCTGAGAGGTTCGCGCGGCGGCATAGTCGGTCGGATCGTATCGGGAAAATATTGCTAACGTAATCGGCTGCCGCGCCGCCCTGTCGGCCTAAGAATTTGCGTTTCTCTCTCCCGCGTATCGCCACAGCGCAGTCACTCATGCATTGTCATTGTCGTTATCGTTTGTTATTGTACGGTGTTCGGGCGTGATTTTTGTAAACTCGCGTGAATTTGTCGGGTCGAGCTGTCGGGAGGCTCTTTTCTGTAATATCGTCTGTAGAATAACGCTCAAGTAAAGTCTTTAGCTGTCGCCCTTCTAGAGTACGGAACGGGGCGAACGCCGCCGAGGCGCAAGTCTGCGCCCATTGTACTTTGCGCGCCCTGCATTGCTATCGAGCGGACCGAGTAGAGTCCTGACTATCCGTTAGAGTTCGAACCGAATCGCGCAGGAAGAAGTAAAGGTCACTTTATACCGGCCGGTGGACTATGGATCCAATCTGTAAGAGCTGTCCTGAAATATATCTTTGTTACTATTTAGCTGCTTGCGTTAACTAATTTGCATCCTCTCCCGCCTCCCCGGATTTTTCCCGTTCACATACCGAACCGCCCCTCTGCCAATTCCGTGGCTGAGTTGCCGTGGTTATCGTGGCCGTCGGGACTCGCGATTTCCGGTAAAACCTTGCACTTCTTTTGTGGTCCGAGTCAGCTTCGCGTAAGAGTGGCACGCTCACTCGTGCCTGGCGCCCAACTTAGAGAATTTCGCTAAAGATCTTGTTTTCGAAGGTTCCAGAGATCGCGAGCTCACGACGAAGTTGCCCGTCACTCGTGAGTGCGGTCGCAACACACACACACACACACACGCGCGCGCGCGCGCGCGAAATATAAAAGCCGATAGAGATTGCACCCATAAAAGCATAGTGTATTTATTAGTATTAATAATGTTCACGCTGGCARTATAAGTCRYTCTYATGAAAATATATGGTTTAAAATCATATACTCAAAACATATTAATTTTTAAATAAATATAAGAAAAGATTTATATAAATGAAGATTTTTACTGTTCTTATTATTGTGATATAATATAAAAAAAATTTTTATTTTGAAGTAAGTAATATTCATTTTTTATACAAATTTCTYGGCAGTAAGAAAGTTTTTCCTTTTATACATAATATTGTATGTCATTACGCAAATACTTGTATTATATCATATAAGTAAAGCATGAAACCCTTACAAAATAAGTATTATTAGTTATGATAAATTAATCAGTGATAAATTATTATTGCTCAGTAATTTTATTTTACCTGGTACGAGTAAAACAGCTAAATAACTATAATTTATCACTGACCAATTTCKCATARCTAGCAATAACTTTTCGTAAGAAAAAATAACAAGCAAATGGAACATAATATTGTGATAATAATAATATAAGCMTAAAGTTCAGAAAATGTGATTGATAGAGGGATTCTGTGATTCGTCACCTTCACAATATTTAAAGATTCCA
Source organism: Cephalotes varians (assembly GCA_037157785.1). Classification (NCBI taxonomy): domain Eukaryota; kingdom Metazoa; phylum Arthropoda; class Insecta; order Hymenoptera; family Formicidae; genus Cephalotes; species Cephalotes varians. The sequence continues at coordinate 2,420 of JANQDE010001741.1, forward strand.
AATCCTCTGTGTGTGCGTGTGCGTGTGCGTGCGTGTACGTGCGTGTCGCGCGCTTGTGTGTGTGTGTATGTGTGTAAAATAAAAAGTACTAACAGAATAAAATTTGTAACTTTTTAAGGAAAGAACATTGAAATTTATTTTTAATTTTATCTTGTATTATTGATGTCATTTTTCCAAATTAATACCTTTTGTAAAAAAAGGAATTTTTTTTCGAAAAAGCCGTACATGTTGGCGAAGAGTGGATTTCTGTTTTTTATTCACCCTCCTTCAATTCTTTGATTTTTTAATCATTCTTCAATCTTAATCATTCTTTTTATCTATTTAATTTATGTTATCTATTTATTTAATATATTTCTGTTTAATTTAAATATTTCTTTAATCAATAAGGAGAACGTATGAGTAATGAAAAACGTAACATGTCTGACATAAGGCTGCGTTCGAGGAGCTATCGCTATCAGCGCTCTATCTTTACCGCTCATTAGACATAAAACAAGGATGAATGATACATAGAATGATACAATAGTTCTGTTAGCAAGCTCCCCGAACATAGTTTAAGGCTGCGTTTGGGCAGACGCTATTAGCGCTGAAAATCTATAGTACACGTTATATACACTATAGATTTTCAGCGCTAATAGCGTCTGCTCGAACGCAGCCTTAAACTACGTTTGGGGAGCTTGCTAACATAATTATTAAGTCTCACGACTGGCCGCGTACGCTACAGCTTCGCTCGGGGAAGAAAAAGGCAGCAGGATATATATCTGTCTCTTTCTACTGCCCGACGCTGGCCGAARTGGCGCGCGACACGTACACGGCCGCYCGCTTGTGTRCGTATCCCCTCCATCGCCGCTGCGTGCTGCAAGAGTGCCAAAACTGTGAACACTGATCGGGAGTCGAGTAGGGGGAGCATACACACAATAAGCGTGCACGTCCGTGAGCGCTCCGAGCTTCGACTAGCGTCGGATAGTAGACGAGTGCTGCCAATGTAATGCCGACTCTCTCGCACGACGTTCTCGTTGCTAACTGACTCGCTCGAGGCGCGTTCCATCTAATGCTCGTATCACATGCGGTCTTTGCATCATTTGTCCATTTGTTTAACATTTGATAAACAATATAAATAGAATGATTCTAAGATAATGTTTCATGTTTATAATCATTCTATTTATTATTTATTCTTTACGGTGTAAGGAAGCTTTATGTGACGATTTAATGCAATAAATGAATGTAGGAAAAAACTAATGTTTATTAAATTGATTAATTTTAATTCATTTTTTATTTATGAAATTTTTATAATTCAATAAATATTAAATTGATACGTTAATAAAAGTATTACATAAACACTTTCTAAATGAAAGTAGAAAAAAACAGTAAAACACATAAACGACACAACTTGTGTTGATTTCTTTGTTCTGCCCGAGCTATCTGCAGAAGTTGCATGAAATCGAACGAAATGGAACGTAATGTATTATGGGTGCCTTTCATATAATGACACAAATGTTTCATTCTGTCCTTCTGTCCCATCAAATGACTAACAAAAACAGAGTGACACTTTTGCCGATTTGTGTCATTAAATGGAAGGCAAAATCACACTTTGTGCGATTCTACTGTAAGAGGATATGAATGTCTTGCTTGCGCGAAAAGTTATCCTATTATATGTGTGTGCGTGCGTGTGTGTGCGTGCGTGCGTGCGTGCGCGTGTGCGCTTATATAAAACCGAAGAGTAGATTTTAGAACTGTTAAGAAGGATATGTGAATTATATATGTAATTTTACATTGTAATATACATTACTATCGCAGTTACAATTTTACAATAGATTTCCCCGTTACCCAGGAGGTACTATTGTTGACGCGTTTTATTTTTAAGTGGTTTCCCCAGTAGGCCTATTCCACTATAAAATAATATTAGGAAATGATAGAATTTTTTGGTCAGACAAGAAAATAAAACTGTGTTTCTGCGTGTGTGTGTGTGTGTGTGTGTGTGTGTGTGTGTGTGTGTGCGCGCGCGCGCGCGCGCGCGTGCGTGCGCGCACACACACACATAATAGGATAACTCTTCGCGTAAGCAAGACATTCATATCCTCTTACAATCGAATCGCACAAAGTGCGATTTTGCCTTCCATTTAGTGACACGAATCGGTAAAAGTGATATGAAAGGTACCCATAATACGTTACGTTCCATCGATTTCTGCAGATAGTTCGGGCAGAACAAGCATAGAAATCCTTCATATTTATTTGCAAACTTTTCGTAAGTCATAAGACTAGTTAATGTAAAGCCTTTGAAAAGGAATTCGTGTTACTTTTTCTGCTGATTTTGACCACTTTGAGCACCATTCAATAAAATCTGTTAATAAAATATTTAAATCAGGATTTTTTGAAGACAATGGTCGCTTTTCACCAAATGTAACATTCAGGCTATAAGCATTACAAGCATCGATAACATTATTCATACGTTCTGCAAAATCGGTAGTTGCTTGCCATGTATCAGTATTTAATTCTTTTTCATGACCGGCTGTTCTTATTGCAGCTGCAAAAGTATGACTAAATAACTGAAAAGCTCTTTTAACATTCGCTTCAAAACTATTTGAATGAATGTGCGCTTCTGTTATATGTGATAATAAATTTGAGCCTCCTTTTGTAGCATTGTCAATACACCATGTCATTTCAAAATCTGTATAAGATACAATTATTTTTCCATCTCAGTAAATGTTTTTATAGGTCCTCAAAAAACTTGCTAATCTTTTTATTAGACGTGGAAAATCATATGAAGCATTATATTTCTTTCCGTTGTTATATATAAAAAATGGTTATATAAACAATTTTTCTGAATTAATGCCTAAATAAAGTTGAGCATAAGCACTTTGGTTACATGTACCTTGATCACATGTTAGAAGTTGTACATCAGCACCTGTTTCGCTCAAGCTATCTAAACATTTTTTTAATAATATAACTATTTCTTCTGCTTTCATACACTTTCCCGGTAGGAAATATGCTAAAGGTTGGCGCCATGGATGACGCGCATTTAAACTATCTAGACAGAATACAAAAACACATTTAGTTCTTTCAGATGTTCTTCTTAAAGGACCAAGATCAACAAGACCTTCTATTTCATCAAATTTCAGTGAATATTCCTCATAACTTTTTATGGACATTTCATCCCATTTTAAAGCACATACTCTTTCCTCCAATGGTATATGAGAAATTTTTTCTTTTAATTTTTGAAATATGAAATTACAAAATCTCGGTTTAATGTCATATTCTTCTAACCATCTCCTAATAGTACGTTGTCCGGGGAAATTGCAATCTGCTTTTCTTAAGCGACAAAATGTAGTAGGTGAATAATAATATAATTGTCTTGACAGATTTTTTTCTTCTTCTGTGTATGTGGTGTATGTGTGCTGTATGTGATGTATGTGTGCTGTATGTAGTGTATGTAATTGCAAGTTGATCATTGCTTTTGCAACAGGATGCAGATTTTGCTCATGTATTAAATCTTTTAATATTTTTTTTTATTTTCGTTTTTCCGGTTTTTCAGGTTTTCGCGTTATACGTAACTGATATTTTAAACGTTTTATCATATTTCGCAATCGAATATTTTCAGATTTTAAAGAATTAATCTTAACTTCTAAGTTCTTTATTTTCTTCATCGTATTTTTATTATTATTTTCTTCATTATTATTCTTTTCTTTTTTATTATTATTTTCTTCCTTTTCTTTATTTGCATTATTATGCAAAACAGCCGAGACTGTTTTATGCAAGCGGCTCAAGATGTATCGATTCTGTTATATCTTCCGCTGAGCTATTAAAATGTAAACGTGATGGTTTACAAGTTTTTGGAAGTTTTTGCAATAGTTGCGTATCTGTGACATTATCGGAAACAGGCATAAATGTTACAGGATTTTCCTCAATATCCCTCCATTGGGATAATCCCAGTATTCTCTTTTATATAAGGCGTTTGTGTATTTAAGGAGTAACGCCATTCTAGAATTTTCAAAGAATCGTTTTTTTTTTTTTGCTTAAAAGATGCTTTAAACCCTAAAAAATAATATCCAATTGGTCCTATAGTGAAAAAAAAATTTTTAGTGAGTTAATTCTTGATTTTTCCGCAACATCTCGGAGCGCGCGTTGGGCACAGCGCTAAGGCCCAGTTGGCGCGCTCGCTTTCATCCTATTTTCTCTTGTCCATATACTAGACGCCCATATTACCAACTAAGCAAAGGTTCTAGAGTCCTTCAGGAGTCCACTAGAGTGCGTAATTGTATAATAAACACGTGTGTGTGAGTCAGTACTGCTGTGAAACCGACGCCGAATACACGTGTCCGTTAATTTTTTTTGATATTTTTTCGCTTTATGCTGTTTAAATAAACGTCGTGTATTTTTTTCAATATTGAATTATATTGTTACAAATTGTTTTTTAAATAATAAGATAAAATGAGTGGTTCATTAGTGTACAGTGGAAAAAAATCTAAGAAAGGCGAGCTCTCGAATTTGAATCGACCGAAAATCTCAAAGCGTCGACCGTTAAACCGTTACGAGTTAAAGAAGCCAAGCTTTGAAAATGCTAACACATCAGCTAGCAAATTATCAGCGTTTGATCCTGATGAATTTGAAGTGGAACACGGCTTTGGATACAGGATTTTAAACTTTTTAACAGTGTTTACTGCAATATCGCAGGCAGTTGTGTGCAAGAAGTGCAAGTCTGATATAACTTTTACTGAAACTGGAATGCGTGACTTGGGTTTTAAAATCGTGATTTCTTGTGCAAACTGCGATAAAATTTGCATCCCTACCTTTCCATTTATTGAAAAAGGATATGATATCAACCGTAGGATTGTTCTTGCTATGCGGCTATTAGGAGTAGGATTGAACGGCATAACAAAATTTTGTGCAATTATGGATCTCCCTCGGCCTATTTTTCACTCGTTTTATGATCAGGTCGTCGCAAAAATTGCTATTGAAGCAAGTAACGTTTGTCAACAGATCATGAAGACTGCAGCTAAAGAAGAAGAAACTAAAAGCGTCGAGAAAGGTTTGGCAAATGGCATTACAGTTTTCGGTGATGGATCATGGAGGAAACGTGGTTTCTCTTCTCTTTTTGGCATCGTCTCGCTCATTGGATGGTACACTGGTAAAATAATTGATGTTTTGATAAAATCCAAGGCTAAAATCCAAGGATAAAATCCATTGCAAGGCTTGTGAATATTGGGAAACGAAAAAAGACATCGAAGAATATAAAGAATGGGCTGAATCACATGCAGCAGAATGTCAGTCAAATCACGTTGGGTCTGCGGGAAAAATGGAGGTTGATGCAGTCATTGAAATGTTTCAACGATCGGAATCCCTGTACAACTTGAAGTATGTAAATTACGTAGGAGATGGTGATTCAAAAACATTCAAAGGTATAGTAGATGTCAAGCCTTATGAAAATTGTAACGTGAATAAAAAAGAATGCATTGATCACGTACAAAAACGAATGGGTTCTCGCCTTCGTAATTTAAAAAAAAAAACTAAAGGTCTTGGAGGAAAAGGAAAACTCACAGGCGCATTAATTGACCAATTAAYAATTTACTATGGTTTAGCAATACGCAAGAATCCTGATTCAGTGGAAAAAATGCGAGAAGAAATCTATGCCACCCTAGACCACAAATTATTGACAGACGAGAATCCAATGCACGAGAAGTGCCCTAGTGGAGAAAGTTCGTGGTGCTCATGGCAAAGGGCACAGGCCACTGGAGATACAAGCTATAAGCATAAACCAGCTCTCTCTCAAGAAGTTTACRAAGCGATTTTGCCTGTTTATGAAGAGTTGAGCCGTGACGACTTGTTTACTCGATGTTTGGGCGGCTTCACTCAAAACAGCAACGAGAGCAACCGTATGGTCTATGGCTCCGAAATCAGTGTCCAGTGGCAAATGTGTTTTCGATATTGCTGTATATATAGCTGTAGGTATATACAATGGCTGCGTTCAGCAGAAAAAGCAGCTCAGTAAGCGCTTTGCGCTGATTGGCTTATACTTTCAGATCTAAATTAAGATAGGACTATTCTTCTAGATCTAAAAATATAATCCAATCAGCACAAAGCGCTTATTAAGCTGCTTTCTCTGCTGAATGCAGCCAGTGACGGCCTATCGAGTATTATGAGGCTTATGCAGAGATTGGGCATGAAAATTGGACCAAATTGCTACAATTTCTGCGTGGAAGCGGATAAGCGTCGCATAAAATTTGCGGAGAGATCACTGACAAATACAGCTTAAAAAGTCAGGCTCTCAATAAAATCACAAAGGAAAGAAGAAGAAGAGACGAGCATCAATTTAGAAGGCCAAATGTATGGAGCAGGCATCGCAAATTGAAGGTAAAAAAATTTTTTTAAGAATTTTAGTGTACGTAAAACTTTAAACGCGATTTTCTCAAAATCACTTTTTTTGATCTGGGAGAAAAGATAACTCGAGCATTATTGCATATATCTGCTTGAAATTTTAACTGAAGCTTTAAAATTACATTCTCTAAAGAAGTACGTAGCCGTTTCTTGATTGAATGTAAATTTTTCTTTTTATAAACAATTTAAAGCGTATTTTTTGGCAGAAAAATCGAACTTTTTTTCAAAACGGCGCCATTTTTACAAAAATCGATTTAAAAAAAATCCCTACGTACTTCTTTAGCCAATTGTATGTAGATTATGAAATTTTTTCGTTTTTTGTTCCAGGTCTCATAGTTTCGGAAAAATCTTTTCTCCCGCCAAGGCCTTTCTGAAAAACGTGATTTCGAAGACTGTTATGTAGCCGCCATTTTGTACCGAAATGCTAATAAAAAAAATTTTTTTCACACTTCAATACATGTTTAATAAATTGTTAAAAAAGAAATTCAATTCATTTCACCATACTCCCACAATTAATTGTCAAAAATGGACCTCTTTTTCGGTCGCTAGAGTGGCGTTACCCCTTAAATTTTCTCTTTCAAGTCTTTCGGAATATGTTTGAGCGTTAAAATTAAATGGGATTGGAACGGCATCACGTTTTAACCCTTTTATTTTATTTTTGGTATTAAATGATTGTGGTGTAAAATGGTGTTCGCATAATCCGACACGTCGAAGAGTAGAAGATGACAATTTTTCTACATTACTATTTCCTATAATAATAATAATAAAAAGAAGAAATTAAGAATTACAATTACTCGTTCAAGCAAAGAAATAAATAAATAAATGATAAAATATTCTTAAAATAAAATAGACATTGATTTGTTGACATCGAAATACTCCGTTATTTAAAATAATTGTTTCAATAGAATAAGTACAATAAAAAAATATATACTCTTAATTTAACAAAATAATAAATTCAACCCTTCGACTATTGTTGGCGCCTAAAGACGTTTTAAAAATTTGGTTTCGGTATACTGTTGACGCCTATAGGCGTTTAACGTAGTTTGGATCGTTGACACGAAAAGTGTCTATAGGCGCTCAATTCAAGCTGCTCGAAATGTATAAAAATATAAATATAACTGCAATTCAGTGTTTTGATTATTTCAATATACTTTCTCAAAAATGCACGCTGACGCAAAATTCCGCCGATCACAGTGTAGGTCGCAATTGACTTTCTGCCGTAGCCAAAGGATTAATGTTTAAAATATAATATTTCATAATTTGCATTAAATTCTAGGGACAACTGTTAAAATTACTTTATTATAGTTTATTTAGATATTATAGAATGATTATTGGTCATTAGTGTTCACTGTATTTTTATAAAAGCTAAATTTTAGTTTTGCAGATAGTAGAGATTTTTACAGATATATATTCTACGTAATTTGGAGAAGTATATTAGTATATTAGAAGTATATTAATTTGGTAATTTTATTCTAGCTTGAAGGCCTTGAATGTGATAAATAATGTAATTGAATTTAATGTGTGACATAATGTATGCATATATAAATCCGATATATAAAGTTGTATTATGTAAGAAAGAGTCATGAGCCATTTACATTGCGAGCGTAATACTTACATAATACTTACTAGTGCAACAAAGAAATTATTTTAAATTATTTTAAAAACCAAAGAAATTATTTTTTTTTAAATATTTTTTTTAATTAAAAATATATTTTGGAAAATATTTATTAGAAGTGTGAATTAATTTTGAGGGATTTTTTTTAGAAAAAAATGTATTCAAAGAAAATACAAAACATGAATTAAGTTTTGAAATAAATTGAGCTGAATTTTCGTCCAATAATTCTTGCAATTTTGTATCTTCAAATCTTTTTGGCTGCCCTGAGCGTTCTTTTCAAGAGACACGGTCGTGTCTCAACGCTAAAGTGTATGCGCGAGACGGACCGTGTATCTGTACGCGAGCCGGCGAGTTGCGAGCATCTGAGATTACCAGATCTCAATAACGGTTCAGCTGATTAGGATTTAAATGGTCTTAATCGATAGCTTGGGTTTGATTTACATTATAAAAGTGCTTTTATTTTTTTCCTACGTGTCCTATGTGCCGAGATATTGTGACGCAAAGTCAAAATCTAGATAAAATCATTTTAAGAAACGTCGTCGTC
>JANQDE010001743.1:0-11005 GCA_037157785.1 Cephalotes varians
AAATGCTTCCTTTTGTTTTCCATTGAAAATAACTATTTGAGTTTAAGATAAGATAAAAGAAATTTATAATTAAAATAAAATTAAGATAAGTATAGTATAATTTTTAACAAAAGTACATTTACAATTTCTTATATTGTAATTGTATGTATATTTTATGAAAATTACAATAAAATATAAATATATTTTATTATAATAAGTTCTGTACCATATAAGTTCTGTATCATACTACAGTACTTGAAAGAAGTTCAACTAGAGTTCTAGATCAGTTTTAGACTATTTGTTTTTTTGTTATTGTACGGAGAGAATGATTTTGCTAAAATATCTGAAAATTTAACTAGATATAGATCTAAAAATAATTTCATTGAACTATCAAAATGATTATGTATGACATAATGAATAATGCTGCAAAATGTTTTGATACCAGCTTAATCATCTTATATAATTATTTTGATAGTCCATCAAAATTATTTTCAGAACTGTGTAGCTAAATTTTGAGATGTTTTAGCAAAATCATTTTTCCATGTATATATTATTGTAATTATGTGTTATTTTATTACAATTATAAAATTATGAAGTAGTTAATGTTTTGTGACACTTTAATGTAGTGATTCAAAATTTAAAAACTATTTGTTGTTGTAGCCACAACTAATCAAATAAATACTTTTTGTTGAAAAATGATAAATATTACATGGATCAAATTTTATATATATCGTGGAAACAGTACAAAATGTTATTGTTTTAACTTTTATATTATTTAAATTTTACTATATTTTAGTTGAAATATCTGATCGATTGTCATTAGGAAATCTATTTCATATTGTTGTATACTTACTTATTTTGTCGTTTGCAAAAAGAAATGTAAATTCTTATTCCTTACAAGGTTCCGATCAGTAATGTAATAGAACGTTATTGAAGTTTTCATGCCGAAATGGGACTTTCTAAAGATAATGTTCCTTTGTGGACCTTGATAATTGTTACGATTTGACTTTATTATTGTTTATCGTTTCACATTGGTACATCAGAATTAAACCTGAAGTAAATAAGATCAGTATTTCAAACTGTGATTTAAAATAAATAATTGAAATAACATTTTGGTCATTTTTCAACAAATTCGATCTAAAATCTCACAAAGAGTTAATTAAGAAAATTGATAATTGACAAAACACATGTACACATAAACATATCGCAGGAAAAATATGTTAGAGTTGGCTTTTAAAGTAAGAAAGGAAAACATATTTACAGAAATTTTGGAAGAAGAGAGAAAGAAGAAAAAGCAAATGTACAAATTATAACAAATCAAATAGTCAATAGTACTAAATAATATTATGGATGTTATATTTGATTTATTAACGTCAAATTTTTGTGTTAAATATTTTCATATTAATACTTTTTGTTTTGTATTATCATTGGTTGCGTTCAGCAGAAAAAGCAGCTCGGTAAGCGTTCTGATTCCTTAATATGGTTCTCGTCTTTAATTATTTTCTAGATCTAAATGTAGAAACCAATTGTAAAGAATCATTGAGCGTTAACTGAGCTGCTTTCTTTGCTAAACGCAGCCATATATTGTCTTTGCACACGCGCCTTTATTCTTCTCATTATTTTGTTCATTATTCTGCTCATTTTCTTGGGTTCAAAATAGATTCAGTATAATATCTACATATTCCAATTTTTTAAATAGAAGCATAGATATTGGTAAATACAGTAATTTGTTGAATGACATATCTAAAATGTTAAGATTTTTTATGTTTCCAATACTTTGTGGTAAGCTCCTCAACATGTTTTGAGAAACATTCAAAGTTGTTATAGCATTTAGTCTACCGATGAAATGGTAATTTAGTTAGCTGTAAATAGTTAATGATTATGATAGTGTTAACCACATTGTGTTAACTACATATTTCTATATGATAAAATTATTTTACCAATTTTCCTTGTCACGTTTCAGTAATTGTAATATAACTTACGAAATTATGCTTATATCTGAAAAATGCAAAGTACTTCTAATGGCATTTTTCTCTATCCATGCCACTTAGTTGAACCAAAAATTCCGAGGGCATTTCTTGACAGATGAAGAGTGACAAGACGTAATTTTCCAAATCCACTTGGTAAAATAGTAATCATATTGCTGAATATGTTCACCGATGTTAGATTTAGCCACATTGTAATGTTATTGAAGTTTCTAGAGAGTAGAATATATATGTTTAAATAACAGTATTTTATGGTTGTTTCCGTTTCATATGGTAAACGCTTCTTCTTATAAATACTTTTCCTTGTAAAAGGATAAATGCTTTTCCTTGTAAAAATTTAAACGCTGTCTGGAAATGCTTTTGTTTTCCTTTAAAAATGACTAGTTGGATTTGAAATAAAAGATATAGAATCTATAATTTTTAATAAAATATAATTACATTTACATAATCATTACTTTTTATTAAAAATTATAATAAAATGTATTTGCATTTTGTTGAAAATGATTAGTGATCCAAAAAATTTTAAAAATTGTTTGTTAAATATTTCTCTTTAAAAAAAAAAACAAATACTGCAAGTTTGAAACTTTAATCAAACTGTGAAAACAATACTAATTATTATTGCTTTTTAACTTATATTATTTAAATTTTATTTTATTTTATTCCTAGCAAAAATAAAGATTRGARCGTAAATCGAACRTAAAAAGGTAGTGATAAAAGCTTCTTAAACAAAGYTTCTARGAGAYGAACATTGAAACAACGAAGCGTAAAAGAGACGTTAATGATATTAAGATATCTGATTGATTGTGATTAGAGAATCTATTCCATATTATCGTATATTTATTCCACACAATGTTGTACTTACTTGTTTTATCGCGTTTGTGAAAAGAAGTGCAGATTCTTATTCTTTACAATCTTTTTCTACCGATGATGTAGAAGAGTGTTGTTAAGTTTTCCGAAATTAAGATTGCCGAAATAGGAATTCCTAAAAACAGCGTTTTATTGCCGACTTAAATATAATTATTACATGACTTTATTATTGTTTATTATTTCACATCACTACATCGACAAAATCAAATCTGAGATAAACAAGATCACTACTTCAAACTATAATTTAAAATAAGTAATTGAAACATTTTGATTATTTTCGACGAATTTTTATCTAAAATCTGATTGAAAAGCATATAAAAGAAATTAGTAATTGATAAATAATATATGAATAATTATCATCAAAAAGGTATAGTGAAATTTGCTGTTAAATTAAAAATGTGAACAAAAATTATGATGTATCTACAAAATATGAAGTAACGTAGCTTTCCAACATGATATTTCATTCAAAAATCACGAATATGTTAAAATATACTACAGAATGAACAAAACGTTCAAGAAACTGAAAAACCGTACAATTTCAGGAAGGCTAATATTAGTTACTATACCAGAAAAATTGGATGTTGCAAAATTCCTTAGTAAAATTTCAAATTTTTCTATCTGTAAGACAATTCAGCAACGTAACTTTAATCTAATGTCTGTGCACAAAATTTTGAAACAAATTAAATTCTATCCGTACAAAATTTATTGTGCAAACTGACACACTGAATGAACTGCACACTGAATGATGATGATTTTGATCGTCGTACTGAATTTTGTGAGCTCATGATGCGAAGAATTGATGCAGAACTTAACGTTTTATTTAACTTTATAGCTTTGTCGGATAAAGCAACTTTTGAATAGAATGATTATGTCAACAAATCTGTAAATTCTAGTTTGATAGTAATCATCATTGGATACTAGAGACACGCGTGCACACACACGCGTGCGCGCCTACAATATTCAGGAAAATTTAATGTTTAAATAATGTTTTAATTGGTTCATTTTTTATTGATGCAATTTGACAGCAGCAAAGTATAAAGATATGATGAAAAATTAGATACTTACGGCAATAATTGCGATCGTAGGTAAGAAGTTTGGCTGGTTCTAGCAGGATGATGCAAAGCCGCAATTTGATACGAACTTTCGTAATTATTTGAGCAATTTTTTTTCTAATTGATGGAAAGTGGGAAACAGAAAGTTTGAGTGGCCATTTTGATCATTTGATTTATTGTCGCCTAATTACTGTCTGTGGGATTATCTAACTAAAAAAATACATGAAATATTATAGGTGTTCCGATTAGTTTTGAGAGATTTTTTACAAAACACATTTATTTTAGAGAAACGTTAAATTATATTTTATTCAAAATATATTCTATCGTTAGCTGTAACTTTTTCTGGCGATAAATGAATTCGATAAAAAAATGTTCGTTCTGTGAAGCAATCCATTCATCGAGTCATTGTTTTTATTTCTTCATATGTTTTCAATTGTTGGTCGGCAAGGCCGTGCTGCATCGATCGAAATAAATGATAATCTGAAGGAGCACAGACAAGTGAATACGCGGAATGTGATAAGACTTCCCATTGAAGTGCCGATAACGTATCTTTAATGACTTTTGCAACACGTGATTGAGCATTGGGCAACAAAATCACTTTGCGTTTTCTTTGAGCTATGATTGGAGGTTTCTAGACGCTGAAAGTACAATTCAATTAATTGCTAACGCTCAATAATAACTGTTTGATTCAGTTTCAGTAGCTCATTACACGCAAATATGATGCCTTTTATATTCTACTAAATGTATAACAAAACCTTATTTCAGTGAGTATTGTTTTTTGAAATCTATGTCGATAACCTGGATTTACCTATTTTTTTATGCTTAAGATTATTATAGTAGATTCATTTTTCAATTGATACAAATTATAACTGACGATGCAACAAGTTGTGAAAACTATTTCTTTTTGTGATCCGAAAACAATGAAGGGCAATGGTTAAACAATTTTGAATAGTTGAATAATTCAGACAAGTCATGTAGAACCTATTTGCCTTCTTTTTGAATCTTTTCCATTGCGTGTAAACGATCAAAATCGTTGATTTATCAACATTTAATGTTTCAACTAATTCTTCAAGCGTCAAATTGAGTTTCCACCCGCAATAATGCCCGCAGTTCGGCATCTTTGAACTTTTTGATTGATTTGAACGTCCTTTGTCTTTCAAATCAAAAGCACCACTTTTGAATCATCCAAACCAGTACTCACCAGTACTCAGTTTTAACTGGAGCAAACTCAGAATAGTTAATAAGTTTCTGAGATGAATCAATGAGCTTCGGCAGCTGTTTTTTTCGTATTAAAGCAATCAAATAATAAATGAAATAATAAGTGAAAATGCTGTTTATCATATTTCATTTTCAATAAAAAACACTAAAAAGTGGTTATGTTTACAAATGCACAAGATATGTGCATTCGTAAAAATTATTTGTTGAAATATCCATGCTTTGAAATGATGTACTTTCAAAATATCTCTAGTAGATTTGTAGCTACAGTCATTTACAGTCAAGCTTTCAAAAGTAACCGGAACACTTTATACTATTAAAATCGTGAATTCTTGTAAATAAAATAATCTATTTGCTAATAATAATATAAAAAAGAAATTAATTTTATTTATAAGAAGAATAAAATTATTCAAAACTTTTTTACATCTATTTCAATATTATATAAGTAAGAAGTATTTATGATTTAAAACATCAGAATAAAAATAAATTTAATTTTATAAACTTAAATTTTTATAAAATTATCATTGCATGTTTTATAATTTTGAACTGTTACTTTAAAAAATTTTTTTTTTTTAATTTACGATTGTACATTTTATTAAAAAAAATAAAACACTTATTTAAAAATAATAAATACAAAATTTATATTAAATATATAGAGAGTAAGACACTGAACTTTCACACTTCGAAAACTTTTAAGTTATACGAAAAATTGTTATATTCAAAAGTTACATAACATTGAGAGAGTTATTACATAATGTATAAATTTTTTTAAGTAAAGGCATTTCGAAGATTTCAAGATCAATTTTGTTTTTTTTTTTTTATTAATCTGGAGCCAGATCACATAACAAAGTATTTTCTTTGCACCAAGTGTCGTATACGGGTTCTTCTCGGTCTAGAATTTTCAAAAAAATTTTTTTTTTTTTTTCATATATCAATACATTAAAATATGTAGAATAGGATTTCATTAGATTTTTGTTAGATTCTGATCGTAGACAAAATTATTTACGGTCAAAGTGAGCGATACGTATAAAGCACGCTTAAGATTAAATCGGAACTGTGAGATATTAGAACGTGAAAAAAGACAAAGTGAAAAATCTCAGTACTATGAAGAAAAGATGTTTGTTCTCGCCCAGGAACAGCTGATTGAAAGTAGACAAACTGAATTTTTTTTATATTGTTCTGAACATGTTGGAACAAACTTTAAACGCATTTTTCTCGAAACTATGCTTTTGAAGCTATTGTATAAAACTCCCATATTAATAATCCGACTTGAAATTTGAGATGCTTGTTTGAATTAAGTGCCTTTACTGTATGAACTAAGAATTTTATGAATTTAAATAGTTTTTTAATTTACAACGAAAAAGCACAGAAATTTCAGCGAAAAAATAACTGTTTTCTTTCATAACGCCATTTAATGAAAAATTATTATTTTCTATTTTTTTTAGTTTATGTAGTTAAAAACGCATTACTAATTATAAAAGATATTGATTTTCTGTTCTACCTTTATTGAACAACAAATTTTTTACAAGGACGGAGATCTCGGAAATTTTGACACCACTGCACTACACTCTATCGCCTATATTATACGTAATATTTAAGCGACAAATACATAAAACTTATGTTAAAATGTCAATAAAAAAGATCTCAAACTATTACACACTTTAATTTCACCATTTATCTACAAATCACTTTTGAAAAACACTTAATTTTATGTCGTTTAGACAGAGAAGGGTCCTTAAATGTAGAAAAATATAATGTTCGTATATTGCATAAAAAATAAACATAAGAAAAAGAAAAGAAAAATAAACATAAAAATTAGATTTTAATTGCATTTTTTCGATATACTGCAGCAGCAAGGATCTGATATTTATTTATCCAAGCTTAGGACTTTTTTTCAAGCAGAGTTAAGTTCTCAATCAACATCATGGAAACTCGCATCATCTGGAGCCAAATTAGCAACATGGTTAGCAACATGGTCAGCAAAACTGTCAGCGTCGCTGCCAACACGACAATAAGCTGTGCTAATAAGCAAATCTAGTTAGCCATCCAGCAAGAAAAAATGCATATGCTGTTTAACACAGGATTCCCAAAATATGGATTGCATTTCATTGGTGGATCGTGATCCGATTTTTGAGGCATTGCAAAAAATTTTAGAATAATAAATTTGTTACTTTGCATAGTAAAACTTACGAGCATAAGTTCTTTCACAACTTCGTACTCATGTAATGATGGCTTTTTAGCAATAGTAGGAATCAAAATCAAATTTCAAAATAAACTATTAAACTTCTTATTATTCTTATTATTAGATTTCTTACGCTTGAAAATTTCGCGTCGATATCGATGTCAATGTTGTTAGAATAAGAATAAGAAAAATTGCATTTCTCACGTATATCTCATTATATATCTAAGAAATAATTTTATAAAATTATATTCAATAAAAAATGAAAAATTAGAGTTAGTATAAAGTAATACAAATAAATAATCAATACATCTCTTCCCTCGCTTTTCCATATTTATTAAAATTAAATAAATCGTAAATGTTTGAAATTTTTAATAAGTGAATCTATACGATCCACATAGATTTGAAAAGTTCTGGTCTAAAACATAAATTTGAATATATATTGGGGCGCATTTAATGTGGACAGTGCGTAACATATCTATATGTAGATGTTAATAATATACAACATTATAATATAATTAATTAAACTAAAATAATTGCCAGCGCTCGTAAACTTGCACTGGCAAATATAAAATAAATTAAAATAAGACGACCAAAACGAGTAAAGAAAGGATGTTTGTTTTCTTTTATAAAATAATTATTAATTAACTAATCAAAATGTAAAACACTTTAATTATATACTTTTAATAATATAATTAATTTTAAAAATTAATTATAAAAATAATAATACAATAAATAAAAAATAAATGTCGTGTATATATTTGTATATATATTTGTATGTGCGCGCGTGTGTGTATTTGTATGTACAAGGTGAGTTAAGATCGGCCAAATAATACCCATAAATAATACCCATAGTTTTGATGATAGGAAAAAATGCTTGTAAAAAATGTTTAAGGGTTTAACCAAGGTTGGCATCATGCGATGATGAACATTTTTTTTCAGGCGTAAGCGCCTTAAAAAATTTGAAGTTTATTTTTATTTTTTAAAATACCATACATTATTGGATACTTGCGAGTGTAGCCCTTTTCAAGACAGCAATGGTCACAGACAGTCAAGTTTCGCAAAGTCATATGAAAGAAGTTAAAAAATGAAACATTTTTAATAGAAATATTACTCACTTTGTTAAAAAATATCCCATTTACACGTTTGGCAAGCCTTTTGGTACCATCATGATTGTCCAGCATGTTCCATATGTGTTGTAACTGCCCTTTTGAATAGAAAATTTGAAAATCGTTGGATTTCCAATCGTATGAGGAATTCTAAATGGCCATCACGATCGCTAAATTTGACACCGTTAAATTTTTTTATGGGAGAAATTGAAAGATGTGTATCATGACCGATTATTAAAGAAGACATAAAGAAACACATAGAACGAGTTTATGCGGCAATCAGAATACAATTCAACTTATGTAACGCATTTATGGGTAAATGTTTTAGACAGTGTCTTGCTGTGGACGATCATTATTTTGAACATCTGCAGATTGTTTTCATTGAATCTTAAACATTTTACTGGAATTTGTTTAATAACATTAGAGTGATGATCTAATTAATAAAACCAATAATATATGTTTCGGAACATTCACGAGATAAATTTTCATTTTTCAACTTTTTTTGTGTTGATTTTTGGGTGATCTTGATTATGAAAAAAGTTACAAATGT
The DNA here is from genome assembly GCA_037157785.1 of Cephalotes varians. NCBI lineage: Eukaryota > Metazoa > Arthropoda > Insecta > Hymenoptera > Formicidae > Cephalotes > Cephalotes varians. The sequence continues at coordinate 8,937 of JANQDE010001743.1, forward strand.
CTACAGCATACTTTTGTTAAAAAAATGAAAATTATCTTCTAAGCTTCTCTTGAGCATCTCTATCTGAGAAAAAAATGTTCATCATCGCATGATGTCCGTCTCGATACTAAATAATTTTACTTCGAGCATTTCTTCCTATCTCCAAAATTATGGATGTTATTCAGTGTCCGATCTTAAGTAACTCTATATATATATAATAAAAATAATAATATACAAAATAAAATATAATATTATTATATACACATTGTTATAATATACACGTACATATACACAAAATATTATAGTATATTTGTATTATATTATATATTATTTTTTATATCAATATTATTACTTTGTAATAAAATAATTATTATAATTTACCAATATTTTCTCTTATAGCTGTTGCCTGATATCAAAATGTTGTGCCTTCGACAGAGGAGCACGGCATAATCGGGAGTCGTTGCCGGATAAGGATTGGGGAATTTGAAAACGCAGTTGACCACTCCGTTTTATTTGTTTAACCATATTTATTAATGCCCGCTGCTCTTTAGCGGTCCTCTCCCCTCATATTTCAGGTTATTGATTGGTCCGAATGATTATTGTCTCAGTGCTGCTCAGGAATTCGAAGACCTATTGCGAAAGTATAAGTTCGAAATCTAAATGCAAGCGAAGACGTTTATAATTGAAGTTCTTGGCTTGTACTTCCGTGATTTTATCCGCTTTTCGCAATACTCTTAGCTTTTGCCCTATCTTCCGCCTTCGTTAGGTATTTTGATTTTACAAAATCTTCCGCTTTCTCAATAGTCTTCGCGCGGTCGCAATTTCTCAGCTTTTTGCGCGGTTACTATGCGATCCACTTAATCTAGACACTTCTAATAATCGTGTATAGCCTTTCAAACTATAACAATTTTGATGTTACACAAATATCATAATAAATAGAATATCATGATTAATATCACGAATATAATATACGACTATAAATAATACGACTATAGAAATAAAAATTTGCTAATCAATTTTTATTATTAAAAATGAATTACATTAATAGATAAACATGACATTAATATATAAAAATTATATAATTACATGCTATTGAAGATAAATCAAATGCTAATAATCCTGATAATGTCAAATAAGAATCATATTTTTATGAATGTCAATTTTCTACATATAGAGAATAAGCTTATTGTCAATCTATAAATCTTATAATAACCTGGGAAAAAATGTTTCATATAAAATTATATAAAATTATATACAATTATATGTAAATATATAATATTACATATAATTATTGACATATTTTATATACAATTTATATAAAACATATCCATATAAATATACACACATATATATATGTATATATAATTTTCCTGGAAATCAATGTTTTCTGTCCAAATATAAATGTAACTGATTACCAATAAAAGAATTATTGGAAAACAATATAGTATTGACATATATACTACAGAATTTATCATATATAATTATTATCATATATATTCATATTACCACACAATTTATCTGTGTATAAAATCGCGTGGATTAACTGTTCACATTTCTGATAACTCTAAATAACTTTTTATGTATGATATAAGCAAACATTCGAGTATTCCGAGGTAAACCCAGCTTTGGATTCTTTTCGCAAAGAAATGGACAACAATAACCTTTAAATAATATTATTTCAATTCCACATAACACATAACCAGCTAGTGTATAAACGTCATGTAATGCATATATAGGTAAGAGATCCACGCCAACACAATTGCAAACACAGCAATATTTTGCTTTTTCCAAGAACAATATATTGAAGAATTGCACAAATGTAGAGGGTAATACTGTATCATATGGTAGTCTAGAAAAATGTTTTGCTTTACAACATATTATATTATATCGAATTACAATTTACATTTGTCTCATTTGTCGCATTTTTGTTTTTATAGTGTTTCTGGTAAATTTATCATTTCATCGCATTTTTCATTAACGTAAATATCGAAAAATGTCATCAGTTATATCTATATTTCAATTTTTGCATAAAACATTTTCATAACTAAACTTTAAATATAAAATTTAAAGTAAATTTTTCTTAATAAGCT
>JANQDE010000176.1:0-25821 GCA_037157785.1 Cephalotes varians
GTTTTCTCGTTTAGAGCGCGATAGTCGATGACCATTCGCCATCTTTTATTTCCCTTGGAATCGGGTTTCTTGGGGACGATCCAGAGAGGGGAATTATACGGGGAGTCAGAGGGACAAATGATGTCGTTATCTAGGAGGGATTTTGTTTGTTTATTTATTTCTTCTTTGTGGATTGGAGGRTATCTGTATTGCTTCGTGTGTACAGGACGAGGATCGGTGGTATTTATTTTATGCTGCGTTGCATTAGTATATCCGAGTGCGTCGTCGGATAGTTGAAAAAGATCGCTATACTCCTTTATGAGTTTGTTTACATGCAATTCTTCTTCGTCGTTCAAATGATTGAGGCGCAAAAGTGATTTTATTCGAYAGGCACGTTCCTGTTTGGGAGCGTTTTTTTGTGTTGAGATAGAAGCTACTTGGGACACATGTTTACGAGTTTCACCATTGGAATTTCCGGACCTCGAGGCCGGGTCGGTTTTTTCGAAGGATGACGCGTCGTTCGGGCGGCGAGCAGAAATGGTCTMAACTTCCTCGAGTTGCACCATTGGAATTTCGATTTCTTTGTCGACCTCGCCTGTGTTTACTGCGCCAATGAATGCCCTGCCATTACGATTCGCGACTAACGCGTTACCTAAGTATACGTTGTCGCAGACATGCATTCGCGGTACGTATCCTTCCGATACGTTTTGATTGGCGATGCGCATGGGTATGGCGACGCGGGATCTAGAAGGGATGGTCACAGTGCTACGCTGTGAAAAAGGAATTATTGTGTCCTGCCAAAGAATTGATTTTTTTATAAAGTCTATTTTTGTCGCGTTACGCAAGAAGTCCGATCCTAAGATGCCTTCTTGCGATATTGGGAAATCGTCTTTCACGACCTGCAGCGTGACGGGATGTCCCATATATTTTACGCTGACGGACCCGAGTGTCTCTATATTACCGTCGGTTATTCCGCTAAGGAGRATCGATCGGTCTTTTCGGACTTGCATTTCGGGGTGTAGACATTTTCTTTTTATTAGATTTGGCGCGGCGCCCGTATCAATCATGAATTCAGTGTCTCGGAGGAGCCCGTTAGCAAAGATGGTAACGGTGGGCGCGTGTGAGAAATCGTTGGGATTTAAGATTGCAATTCGTCGTTCGCTTCGCTGATTGGCTGAGTTTCGATCGCGTTTATCGGACGGCTTTGATCCTGTGATCTTCCCGCTCGAGATTCGTCCGTCATTCTCGAGGGGTTTCCTGCGTTTCCCTGTCGCGGRTGAGAATTATTAAATTCGCGTTTGCGACATTCTTCGATTTCGTGACCTGTGTTCTTACAATACCGGCACCATTTCGGTCGATTATCATTGCGGTAATTCGCGTTATCTCTGGTATTTCGGTTATCATAATTTCTGTAATTATCGGGAGAGCGAGAGTTGGTTTCGCGAGAATAGCCCGCGCGTCGTGGGTTATCGAAGTCGTTCGTGGGGGAGTAGTATCTATTTTGTGTCGCGGGTTGGGCCCTGGGGAATGCTCTGTTGCGTTCCGGAGTCGAGTGAGCTAGAAGAGGGGGTGCAGGGAAGGTACTGTTACGCCGGCTATGATTACTAACTCTTGACCGATCTAATTCTTCTCTACCCGCGAGGATTTTGGCTTCGGCGAAAGCATCGAAGGGGCTTGCAAATTGTTCGGGCCTCATTTGRAGGCGGTATTCCAGGCCAAGCCCATTGCAAAAGGCTTTGGTGGTTAGAGAATCTATTTCGGCAGYGATTCGGTGATCCAGCCTCCCTCGGGATCTTCGCTCGGCGTCGAGGACGTCGTTCCGCAGGGTCTTTGCGCGGCTGATGTATTCGAGCATATGCTCYCCGCCTCTAYGGAATATATTAGCTAGGTCGCCGCGGCATTGATCAACGTCCCTTCGAGGACCGAAAGCTCCGTTCAGCAAGTCGGCGAGCTGAGAGATCGTCTCACAAGGTTCGTCCTCTACTGCGTAGTAGGCGAACCCACGCAGCTTGTTGATTAAGATTTTAGTGAGGCTTGTCTCCGCGGAGGCAGGTACCATTTCCCTGGCTCGGCGACATGCACGGATAAATTGGGAGAGGGGAATGTTATACCCGTTAAAGGATGGAACGGTTTCCGTAACCTCGCGGAAGGAGATTCGTGGGGGTTGAGGCGATTCCGGCAAGGTTTCCCCGGAGTAGGGCGCCGGCTCTCTTTCATAAGTTCGCTGTGCTTCAGGTGAAGGCGCGGGGGGAGTGCGGATTTTATCTACTTCGCGGCGGAGTATGTCCCTGAACTCATGCAATATTTCGCTTTTAAAAGACGCGAAGATCTCGCTTTGGTCGTGGCCAGGTTTCCCGTCTTGAGCCGAGGACGTTCTTTCCTCGAACTCTGCGACACGTTTCGCAAATTCGGCGCGCTCTTTGTCGAGCTTGGCGAGCTGCTTCTCTACAGCCTTGGCTTCATTTTGAACGCGCGCGTCCTTATTGGCTACGCTTACTCGATATTGCTCGAGCTCGTCCTCCGTGAGCTTCGCGGCGCGGGAGCGGGTATCCATCGCGGTTTACTTYGTATCCCACCGCTGTCACCAGTTTATGTTACGTCCGGCGGGGCTCGGCTAGTTCCCTAGGCTCTGCTCCACGGACAATCGTGTGTTAGGAAGGGCCTGCTCTCGCAACGAGCTTCACAGCTTAAGGCTGGGCCCACAGAATTTTATTCGCGCGTGGGGGTTGCCCAAATGAATGTAATGCCGCAATATTCCCGTATACTTTGCTTGATCCGTAATCGGCCTCGCGCTATAACACTCGGGGCATTTGATAGATTTGTCGTCCTCGCTTTCAAAGAAGAGGGATGACACACAGCGAGCGCTACTCACCCACGTATGATACAAAATGTTCGATAAAGAAAAACGGTCGGGGCGCGTTCTCGATGGAGGCGGACACATTATAAATTGGACATTTCCTACCTTTTTCTGGTGGGCTCTGTATCAGGTTGATCGGATTGGTCGTCCCTGGTCGTTGTCTTCCTTCTCCCTAGGATGGAATCACGTTGATTGGGTGGCGTAGTTGTGAGACAATTCCCGCGATTCACTAACACTCGCGACTGACTTAGCGATAATTCCGCGGAATATCGGGAAGGATCAAGTTTAGAAATGTTCAGAATTGTAAATATATAAAGTTGTATATTTAAACTTACTAATACAAAGTCACAATTTAGTAATTAACACTAATTATACTACTTAAAATTGAGATACGACTTGGAACTAGAAATGGAATTTATACTCGCGACTTAGAAGCTTGGTTTCGAGATAAAAGAAGTTAACACTTGTCGAAGGTTGAAAACGGAGAAGTTGTTGCTCGTTCCGAAGGTGGATGCTAAGAGAGAGAGTCCTCGCGCGCTTGCGAGGGGTTCGGCTGGAGGGAAAGTTCTCCCACTCCTGCGTTGCGCTTTCCGATTGGTCGCCCGCTCGGCCGGCGCGTCGCTGGKGCCCCGGACGGACCAATAGGAGTGAGGCGTCAGCAAGGCGCTTTCCATCACGTTCGCAAGATTTCACAAGCGGCAAAAACAATAGCAAAAAGTTTAGGCAATTGGGAGGAAGTAATAAAAGTGAAACTTTGCACGTGTTAGGCCCTTGTACGTAACATAGGGAAGTAGAAAAAAATAAAGAGAAACTCTATGTAAAATTCTTATGGATGTGACATAAGAAAATAGGAAAATTAAGCTATCACGGATTTTTATATATTGTACGCTTGCGGACGTGACAATAGTCGTTTATAATTGGTTAATTTCTTGCAGCCTACGACTTACGATTCTATTGTAGAACCAGCCTAAGGCTGGATCCTCATGCAGACATTGGCGCTTCGACACCGAGCGCTGATTGGGTGAAGTRTTGTTTTAGTAAAAATTTTCTAGAAAGTTTCTAGTAAAAACAACACTTTATCCAATCAGCGCTCGGTGTCAAAGCGCCAGTGTCTGCATGAGGATCCAGCCTTAGGCCGGTTCTACAATAGAATCGTAAGTCGTAGGCTGCAAGAAATTAACCAATCATAATCAACTATTCTTTTCACCTTTGACTGTGATTGGTCAATTTCTTGCGACTTACGACTTACGATTCTATTGTAGAACTGGCATTGTAGCTCTGCAGAGCATACGGGAGGGGCTCATTTGGACACGGATCAATTGGACACCACCAACCACAGCGACCGATGCCTAGAGGCTTTCCACTGTTCAAGCGCTGTGGGTGGCTCGTGTTCAATCGATTCGTGTCCAAACGGAGGCCACCCCTTTTAAAATAGTGAGTGTTGAGCGATTAATTCGCTTACTCACTCACTCACTCACTCACTCACTCTCCCTCCCCCCTCTCTCTCTCTCTTTCTCTCTCTTTCTCTGTGCGTAAAATTTATAACGAAAAATCGAGATTTTGTTATAATAATTGATAGACTAAAAATTCTTTTTTTATAAATCTGTAATTCTTCAAATTTTACAATTTTAAACAAATTAAACAAAAATATTTCTAATCTCAAAAGACAAAATTTAAAAATAAAATTGTTTTGAAAAAGAGATATATAAAGACGTGTAATTAGCACCAATTTATTTTATACAATAATTTATACAATAATTAATCCACATAAAAGCTGTGTTAAGATTATTAAATTTCCTTTTAATTAAAGTATTTTTTATTTTTAAGTAATGCATTTTTTCTTAGTTGAGACATGTTGTTTCGCATCTAATTATAATTTCATAACTATATCGTAAAATAGTCCAGGCTAACCAATCAGGCTTTAAACAGAGAAGGAACGTTCACACTATTATCTGCCTCTCACTTCACGCGTGTCTCTACCCCCACCATTGCGAACAGCGGTCCAGTTCTGTATGTCGATATGCTGAACGCAATAATCTACTAATCAGTGAAAAGGTTATGCTACTGTCGTTAAACGTATGTCAAATTAATCTTATTTATTTAGCTTACTCTTTAATTTAATTTAATTTAATTTTTTTATTGTCTCACGCAAAAAATGTTATCAATAATAATATTTTATATTATCAATAATCAGATTAAAAATGTCCGTCTCTATGTTTGGCTCTTATCTCATTGCAACAATTTTAAAGCGCTTGTATTGGATTTTGCATCGAATTCTAGTTATTTAGAGGTTAAAATTTAATTAAATATAAATCGAAGAATTTTTAATAGAAAAGAAACTTAGCTAGTACAACTGAATATCAAGGATGTTTTCGAGTGGGCCAAACTATACCAAGTTGAAGACGCATTTGCGTCTAGCGATCAACCGGTTGAAATTGCTGGAAAAGAAAAAAACAGAGCTGGCGCAGAAGGCACGCCATGAGATTGCAGATTTCATTGCTGCTGGTAAAACGGAGCGTGCTAAGATTAGGGTAGAACACATCATCCGTGAGGACTATATGGTGGAGGCAATGGAACTGTTGGAGATGTACTGTGATTTGCTGCTGGCACGTTTTGGTCTTATCCAACAAATGAAGTCAGTGGCTCTCTTTATACATATATATATATATATATATATATATATATCTCAGATGTAACATACATGTTCCTGTACTCATATTTTCCAATCTTGATATAATTCATTTATTAAAATAAAATAACTTATAACTTATTAAAATGACAAAGGAAGCTTTTTGATAAAAAACATAGTTGACTGTTTCATTGTAAGTGCTTTCCTATTATGATACATGATACAATGGAGCAGAGTCATAGGAAGTTTTTCAACAAGAGACATAGTTGACATATGAATATAATACTATATCACTGTATTTTCTTAAAATAACATAATATAACACATTTCGATTCTGTTCCGTAATTGTGTTGAGATGTGCCATGTTGTGTCATTATAGGAACATTCATGATACTGTGTCAACTGTGTCTCTTGTTGGAAAGGTCCCTATGACTCTGCTCCGTTGCTGTGTCATATTATGTTGTAATAGGAAAGCAGCAACTGTGTCAACTGTGTCTGTTATCAGAAAGCTTTGTTATTAAAATAAATTGTCACTGGTACATGTAATTTATTATCTTTTCAGAAATCTTGATAATGGTCTGGCGGAAGCTATATCAACCATTCTTTGGGCAGCACCTCGCATTCAGACAGATGTGCAAGAAATCAAAGTGATAGCTGACATCTTGACATCTAAATATGGTAAACAGTATACAGAAGCATGCCGAGAAGAAGCAATTCAGACCATATCAGAAAAGCTGAAGCATAAAATGAGTGTGCAATCACCGTCAAAATTACTTGTGGAGAAGTATCTAATAGAAATTGCCAAGAATTACAATGTAGAATACGAGCCGGATCCACAAGTAATGGCAGAAGCCCAGGATGCGATGTTAATAGACATAGGAGGGGAATCAAGGAACAATTTGGATACAGCCAGTGGAGGAGGAATACCTCATCCTCCTGGCTTCATAGGTTTTCCACAGGCACCTCTCTTACCTGATCCTAAATTCCATTCGGGCGTGGTAATTTAAAATTTTTTTATCTTTTATTTAAAAAGGACTAATGTGATTTTTATAAATTTAATTGACTCAATTTACTAATAATATTGTTCATAGTGGTTTCTAACTATTTTAACATTACATTATTAAGGATATCAATGTTCTAGGATTCGGAGAAAGATTCTTCTTCCTTAGGATTTGTATCTCCGATGTCTCCATCTTCTATTGAGAAAGATCAAAATACTCCTTTTAATCCCACTGCATTTTCGTATAATATACCTCTAGACAATGCCAATTCAAACAAATTCGTAAGTAACTTGTGTTTATTGTCAAAAATTTCTTAAATTTCTTGAATTAAACACATTTTCCTACTTGTATTATTTACATATTGATCTAGTATTATATTATTTATTGTCGCTTATTTACATTACCTAAAGTGTTTTTTTAACATTTACTAATTATTGATAAATATCATTACATGCCTCAATAGTCGAATTAGTAAGACGCCTATCATAGAATGTAAAGAGATTCAGGTTCAAACTTTGGCTGGAATTATATTTTTTACAATAAATTCTTTAATGTTAAGATGCTTATTAGCAAGAGTATTATTTAATTGCTTGTCAATTTAATTTTTGTGATCCCAGTTTCAGTTTAGTATGCGTTTTAAGACCGAAAATTAAATTGGTAGCAGTTTGAGCGTAGAAGTGAATGTATATGTAAATTCACACTAAAATGAGTACTACTAAGATCTTACTCTAAAATACTAAAACTAAAAACACATTTTCCTGTTTGGTATTATTTACATATTGATCTAATATCATGGTTCTTAATTATGTTTTTCTATAACTTTTCTATAATTCTTTAGTGTAATGATAATAATGAAACAATTTTTTAATTATATTAATATTTAAAAATTAATTAGGAAGAAGATTTACCACCGCCGTATCGGCCTGACTTCCCACCTGATTTAAATAAACAGGTAAAATCATAGAATTTTTCTGATTCTAATTTTTGCAAAATAATTATTAAAATGATTAAAATAAAAATTAAAAAATGTAATGAAGATAATATTTGTCTAAAATGTGAAAATGTTCTTGTAGAATTTTACTGAATCATAAAACATACAATTGTTTTCCATATATAGTCAGATGAGAAACCGAAACCACAGCCAAGGTCGAAGATGCCGATGAATAACTATCAGCTTCCGGATCTGCCAGCAGTGCCGACAGAGAACAATGATTCGCCCGCAAATTCATCCATGAATGATGATATTGACTTTGATGATTTGATGAAACGATTCGAGGATCTGAAGAAGAAGAAGTAACAATCATCGGATATAAAAGCAATATCTAAAACATGTTAATAGTTAGATAGTATGCGACTCTTACAATTCAAATAATAATCACAAGGGCGAATGAGTTGAACGCTGTTTTTTATGCATATCAAAATGCTAATAAGCGTGTATTATTATCTTAATTAACAATTATCATTACAATTCGTTACAATTATCATTCTATTCGAACGTTTCGACTCTTCGAATCATTTTCAACGGTAAAAAACGCAAAAATATATGGATTCCAGGTGTGAGAACCGATAAAGTAGCTCCAAGACTATTTGAGCATCAGCGAATTTTTCAATGACTATTATCAGGCTTCCAATGGTGAGTGATCAAAAATTTCTACCATATACTTTTAATTCTTAAAGGATTGCGTTATGCGATTGCGATTCACTCACTTATAGTTTGTTGATTACGAACCGAAATGTTACCACTCGGCTTTGCGACCAATGTGATTAACTCTACTACTTTATCGACTCTCACATCTGAAATCCGTATATTTTTGCGTTGAATTTTTTACCGTTAAAACTGACTTGAAGAAGAGTCGAAACGTTCGAATGTGATGTAAGGATAATTGTTAATTAAAATTATAATACATGCTTATTAGCATTTTGATACGCACAAAAAACAGCGTCTAACTCTTATTCGTCCTTGTGATTATTATTTAAAACATGTTATTTTTACTTTATCGTCACGAGACAATGCTATATTTAGTAGTGCCTTCTGCAAAAAAAAAAATCTAGAATTTAAGACAGTCTACTATATGCTTTTGCAATGAAGAAGATAAAAATGTATAGTTATGCTCTATTTGCGAATCATTTACGTATAAATTATTACGTATAAATTAAATATTAATGTTATAATATTAACATACATGTTAATTTAATATATATCGTTTTATTATTACATGTACTCCATAATGTTTTGTAATGAATGTATATAATATCTATTCAAGTTATTTATACAAGAATGATTAAGTCTTTCTATTCCTTGCTTCTTTTCATTTCATTTCTTTTCACAAAAATTATTAGCTCGTTGATTAAATACGAAATATCTATACAAGTTTATTAATTATCCCAATCTTCGCAATTCTGAAAAAAAAACAATTATTAATTAATCATGTTAATTAATTAAAAAATATTACAACATCCTGCATTTTTGAAATTGATTCTCATAAAATTCTTTAAAGTGTTAAATTCTTAATTGCTTTACTAACTATAGAAAATTTCAATTTAGTGTAGAATTAAACTTATACATTTTAAAAATTTATTCTGTGAAAAAAAGAGAAATCTTAAGATTATCACATTTGTTAAGTTTAAATAATAAATTCGTAAACATACTTCTTTTCCTTTATCAATCAAACAAGTTAGGAGATTTTCTGAGAAAGAACATTTGTTCTGTCTCATATCTGAATCCAAATAATGAAAACATTCTATGATAGCTTCCTCTATAAAGTCTTGTAGTTCTATATTGTGTATGTTACGTGTCATAAACTGGATGATTGAATTTTGCTCAGGTAATCCCCTTTGATCCACCTATTAAGGCCAGAATTGAGAAACTATAACTATATATAGTTGCTATGTATTAAATTTGAAATAGCTTATGTATTTACCATATTTAATTCGTTGAAGAAACACTGAGTAATGCACTATATTAAGTTCAAAATAATATTTCGTTAATATAAATTATTATTAAATATACTGAAAAATGTAATATATTGCTTTAAAATGGATTTACATATTACGAGAGCAATCATCTATAATAACTTAGAAACTAATAGAAAAGAAATATTTAAAATATTGTAATATTTATTAATGTAATATTTATTATTGTTATAAACATTTTTCTTCATTATTTCTTTAATTTTTTCTAAAATAAGATTTGAAGTAAAAAATTCTAAGAGTATAAAGTGTTATTATTACAGATGATAATTGCAATTCTCTCATTTTATATTTTTTTTAAATATCAAATTCATTAAATATTAAATTCATTTTGATTCATCGTTTCTTTTAATATAAATTCAATATTTACTAAGAAAACAATATATTTATAATATAATATATTTATATATAATTGGAGATTTATTAATATATCTTACTTGTTCTTGTTGCTTGTTGTAATTCTCAGAATTATCATTATACATTTGATTGTAATTCGATCTGCCAGCTCCATCAGAATAACTAAAATTGCGATTATTGCTGCCATGAGAAAAATACTGAGCGTTTCTCCTGTTTCTATTTGTATAATCGACGGAGTAGCGTCGATCGTTACTGTTTCTCTGATCATTTCCACGATTCCTTAATTATATTAACATTAATTATTAATGATATTAATATTAGCAATGTTGTTATTATTATTATTATTATTATCATCTAATCATATTAATTATTAGTGGACGCGATTATTCCATCTTGTTTCGCTACCGATTCTCATTAGATTCTTTCCAAGACTGCATGGAGAATTTATTGCCGCCATTCGTGAAGAACCTTGTGCCAAACAAATCTACGCTCGAAGAGCCATTCTTATCATCATCATCTTCACTCGACGAATCATTGCTATAATCATTATCAGTCGTAGATCGTTTCTTGCACATCTGCATGATCTTCTGATATTGATCGTTTGCTTGATGGACACCTGTCTTGCATTTTAATGACTGCAAGAAAAATATATACACAAATTTGTTGAAAAAGAATCGATTATACGGTCTGTTCCAAAAGTTTCCGAACTTTCTTCGTACGGACGTATTAGTGGCATCATCCATGTAAATAAAGTTACACTATCTCCATTGCAAAATTTCGTTCACAAATTCTAAGTTGAATTGAGGTTTAACAAGTATAAAACACTGAAAATATGAAAAATCATGATAGAGCAATGAGCAAATATTGTAAATTTCTCGCTTCCAAATCGGTCCTAATCCTTATTAATCATTCTCCACATTCACTAGATTTGGTATCATTTTGTTCCCGAAACTAAAAATGAAGTTAAAGGGAAAACATATTATTTTAGACATCACAGAAGGCTTCGACCGAAGCCATTCCTCAAAGGAGGACTTTCAGCGGAATTTCCTAAAGCTACCCAGTAAGCAAATTGCTAGCAAATTGTCGCCAAATTGGCATCAAGCTCGCTCAAAGATTGGTGACAAATCCGGTGCCATCTGTGTCAGCAATAAGCTTGTGTTTTGCTAGCAAAGTTTGCGTACATAACGTGACAGCAAATTTGTTTGCCGGATTTGTCACCAATCTTTGAGCGAGTTTGATGCCAATTTGGCGACAATTTGCTAACAATTTGCTTACTGGGTGGGTATATAATCACTGTATTTTTTTGGAAGGGATGTATTTCGAATCATTATAAATAAAAATTTATAATTTACCTTATAAATTTTAATGGACGTTCGGAAACTTTTTGGGCACACCATGTATACGTATATTTTTAAGTGCATATAATTTAAGTGTGATCTACCGCCGAATGCAAGCGTGATATGTGATCACTCAGCGATCATGTTTGCTAAGAGTTTTTTACTGATGACTGACTCCGCCTCGCGTATAGCCGTTAGCCGTTGTAGATTACTTCCCGGTTCCCGCGCGCCCAGTTAGCATTGCAAAATTTGTAGGATAAATTCTACGATAGGATTCTTGCGTATGCGTGAACTTACGTCATAGACCAAGGGACCGATGTCGATATATACGTATTTAAATTCAATATTCGGAATTTCTTGGGGCAAAAAATATAAAAATTTTTTATATTTTTTGTGTATTATGTATAACACTGTATAATAATGTGTGATATTTACATTAATAATACAGGAAATATATATATATATATATATATATAGATATATTAAATTTATATATATTAAACATATATTATTAAATATTGTAGACATAAAATTAAAATAAAATTAAATATAAATATGTATAATTAAATATAAAATATATCCATATATATTTTTTTTCTCTTGAATAATCTCTGTCCAAATATATGTAAGAAAAATAATTTTAAAAAATTAAAAAAGAACTAAAAGATAATTTACAATGTTCTATATATAATTACATATAGTTTTATATATACATTATACATGATTTTTTCTTATTTCCTCAAACTTCACTTTTTATTAAGAAACAATGTGATAATAATTTTATTATTTTTAAATTCTTGTTATTTTGCTGTATATATACGAGTATATATATATATATGAACAGAGATTACATAAGAAAAAAAATATATATTATACTTTATATGTAATCATATATTTATTTTTATTTAAAAAATTCTTTTCGAGTATAATACTAACAATAATAAATCACTTTTGATAAGTGCAATTTATTATTTCACTCATCAGTTATTCATCACTTTTTGTAGTGATGAGTGCAATTTATTATTTCACTCATCAATTACTCATCACTTTTCTTAGTGACTAAGAAAAGTGATGAGTAATTGATGAGTGAAATAATAAATTGCACTCATCAAAAGTGATTTATTATTTATTGTTAGTATTATTATATACTTGAAAAGAATTTTTTTAATAAAAATAAATATGTGATTACATATAAAGTATAATATATATTTTTTTTCTTATGTAATCTCTGTTCATATATATATATATACTCGTATATATACAGCAAAATAACAAGAATTTAAAATTAAATAATTATCACATTGTTTTTTAATCAAAAGTGAAGTTTGAGGAAATAAGAAAAAATCATGTATAATGTATATATAAAATTATATGTAATTATATATAGAACATTGTAAATTATCTTTTAGTTCTTTTTTAATTTAAAAAAAATTTTTTTTACATATATTTGGACAGAGATTATTCAAGAGAAAAAAAATACATACATATTTTATATTTAATTATTCGTATTTATATTTATTTATTGTTAGTATTATACTCGAAAAGAATTTTTTAAATAAAAATAAATACATTTTACATAATCAATAAATCTTTTTTAATTACTTACATTTCCTGATTTTATCAGCAGCAAGCAAAGGCTGCACACAAGAACAAGAATCACTCTGGTCACCATTTCATGTGAGGTCTATTCTTTCGAATAAATCTCCTCATTTTTTCAGCACGTATTTATGCAGTACCACTAAAAATGCTTACATTACCGGTGAGACAAGTTGATAGACAAATAATTGTTGCAAAACAAAATATTGTTCCATATTTCCGGATGGAGATACGCTCGACTACTTTCCTTATGCAATTCTTCTAATTACTGATTGAATTGCTGTAACCATTGTTACAGGTCCTTTGTGCGAGAAAATCATTGAATTGTCAAGGAAGAAAAAGAAAGAGAGAAAAAGAAAAAGAATCTAACGGGGAAAGTGAGAGCTTCGTGAAGGTGTGATATTTGAGCGATCAGTTCTCCAGCAATTGTTCACCGAAGAAGATGTACAATGTACATTAAGTGTTTTGTAAGTATTATATATATAGTAAATTTTGTATTATTATCGTAAGTACCTTGCGAAAAATATGTCTTTCAACGAAAGCTAATTCAATTATGGTACATTTTTCTGAAATAAAAAATAGTATACGCGGGTAATAGTATATAGGAATATAGATCGAGGAAAGCAATAAACCGCAAAGATGTGAAAGTGATTATATTGATTTGATGATTATGTTGGTAGGTTAAAATTTTTTATTCTAAGATTTTTCTTAGAATTTTTCATTATTATTTTTCAGAATTTTTATGTAAATTTCTGAATTGTTCACAATTTTATAATTTTCTATATTATAGTTTTCTATTTAGAAAACAAATTTCTCAGATTTTTTTATATATTGAAATACTTTTCAGAAATCTTGAAAAAATCTATATCTTTTGTAGAATTCTTTAGATGTGAATTTTGAAATATTTTTAGATTAAAATAGTTTTAGAAAAATAATAAATTTTAAAACATATTCTCATAGTAGAATTTTTTTATGTGAATTTTAATTAATTATTATTAGATTTCTAAGATTTCTTATTCAAATTTTTGAAGAAAACTTATAAAATCTAATTTAAGATATATTATTTTAAATCTTCATAAAAAAATTTAAAATATGAAAATTTTTTAAAAATATTACGATATGAGAATTTTTTTCACCAAAGTTTCACTAACAATAAGTAATCATACAAATATTCAACTGTTATCATTATGTAAATGTAAACCAATGACCGAGTTGATAAACAAAATTCATAAATAAATAAAATTCTTTTGGTAATATCCTGCATTTTTAGCTCATGTTTATTGTTTTAAAATTCATTCTTTGTTCAATCTATTTCATTTTTCTTAATGCTTTTATTTTTCATTTCTAAATACAATTCGGTGGAATTTTGTTAATTTTCGATTCGATCTTAATAGAGAGATTATTAGAATAAAATTGTAAGAAAATAAGCTAAAATTTTCTAGTTATTTTTAGTTACTAACTATAATTTTCTTCATAGCTTCTTTTAAAACTTTTTTCACTCGTGATCATGTTGCCAATACATGATGATAATACAAACGGAAGAGTCACACCGTCATATGCAAGCAATATTTCGACAATTTATTCCGCTATGATATCTAAAAGGGCAACGGATCAAACAGAAGGAAATCGAATAGATTTTCAAATAAGGAATCATCAAGGACCAGGAACATATATATTCGGTTTCGATACAGGACATGGGTAAACACACATTGTTCTGCCATCATATTATAGTTATATTAATTACCGCGTACATAAGACTAACAAATTGATTAACAAAAATTTCATACAAATTTTCAAAAAAATGATTAAAATACGTTCCATCGTAGAAAAAATCGACAATATAAAATGGAAGAGCGTCGTCGGGACGGAAGCGTCAAGGGTCGATACGGTTTTTATGATGCAAAGGGAAAACTCAGAGTTGTTAACTATATCGCGAGTCCCGTCAGCGGTTATCAAGAACGCCATCATGAAACTATCACTTACAAATCTGAAACTTAATGTATCTTTCAGATGCTTTTTCTATCAAATAAAATTAATGATTCATATATATATCAAACATTTTGCACTCACTAAAAAATATTGCTGAAATAAATTTTAAGTTACGCAGAATATATAGTATTGATATGACAGATATTTACATTTGAGATGATAAAGCTAAATATCAAGTTTTAAAAGTAATGAATTAATTATATACATTAGTTTTAATAATTAATTCAAATTTTATTTCTCCAAATCATACAACTATTGTTTGAAACATATTTGTCTACCGAATTTAGTTTTTGAGATTCAAGAGACGTCTTGGGAATGTGCTTAGAACGTAGAAATATCTTATGAGGACATCTTTAGGAAGAAATCTGTGCTACATGGGATAATAAGCAATCATTGTGTGGTTCAAGATATTCTATTTTAAACAATTCAGCCGAATTAATTTTCGAAAAAAAAATCGATTTTTCAAAATCATGTGAAGATCACTATTTTTTAAAGAAGTATATGATTTTTTTACAAAATATGATAGTGAAATAATTACTTACTTTCCATGTAAAAATATTAAAGTTATCAAAAAATCAATATAGGTTACGAAATATTTTACACTTTATTTTAGCATTTTAACATGAAATATAAAATATCTCATAAACTATACATTTTTTTATAACTGTTAATACTTTTATGCACAGAATATGAATCAATTAGTGTAAATAAAATACATACTTTCAAAAAAATTATGTAATATGCATAAATTATCTTTTTTGCAATTATATATTTTCTTTTGATTTATTTCATTGTTCTGTACAAAATGTTAAGTGTACAGTTTTCAAAAAGTTGATAGTTTGAGATATTTTATATTTCATATATCTTAAAATAAGCTAGACAAAAGCATAAAATATCTTATAAACTATTGATACTTTTGATAATTCTGTTTTAATATTTTTAGAATAATTAGATTATTTGCAGAATAACTAGCATTATATTATGTAAAAAAATTATATTTCAAAAAATGGCAATAATTTTTATGTGATCTCAAAAAAATTTTATTTTTTCGTAAATTGCTATTACCATTATTTGTCCTCTTGCAGACTACATTTTCATCTAAAACATTTTTGCCTGACTATTTTCGAGATATTCAGTTAAACTGTTCAAAATGGGACATATGTATGAATTTTAAGTTGAAAAGAATAAGAAATTACATGTATATATATATATATGTATATATATATATATATATATATATATATATAAGTAACATAATTTAATATTATTATGAGCTATCTCTTTTCATAACTACTAAAATCCGACATTTTAGCTAATATAATTTGTATAATCTGGGAAGAAAATAGAAAGCAAGGCAGTTTATATGAACAACTACATACAATTAAGATTAAATCATTTATTTAACAATAACAATACTTATAAGAATTATTATATAACTCTATTCATTACTATATAAAAAAAATGTCAACGCAAAAAATATGTCGAATATGTGATATCAAGTATATATATAAGTATTTTTATGTATACATATGCATATACAGGATGTCTCAGAATAGTTGGAACAATGCTCATGTGTAGATAGAGCAAATTAAACTGAGTTGAAAAGTCCTCTACGATTTTGCAATTTTCGCAATAATTAATAATAATTATTAAAAATCACTGTATTAGCCCATTTACAAACGGCAATGGCGAGCAGTGCGGGGGCAATCTAGTGTCAGTAGAAAACAACTCACCGCGTAGCCACCATGATCGTTGGGCGGTTGCATCTCGCCGCGCGCTTACATTACGCGGTAAACCGAACAATTAATACGATGATTTTTAATAATTAATAACTCATTAACTATTGCGAAAATTGCAAAAGAGATAGGATTTTTTGACTTAGTTTAGTCCGTTCTACGTGCGCATGAACATTGTCGTAACTATTCTAGGACACCCCTGGAGTGCGCGCGCGCACGCACACATGTGTATGTGTCAATCTCATATGAAAGAGCCCGTTCCAAATGGAGTTAGCACCAGATTCGATGATTAAAGACTACTACTATTTGAAATGTTACCGAATCTTCAAGATTTACCAAAAAAAATAAATTTGGGAAATTATTTAGCACGAAAGATTAACGGAGTTACATCTTAGATTGCTTTATACGAATCGCAAAAAAAATTTTTTTCGATCATTCTAACCGAAATCTACAAAACAGTGAATATCTTGGAAACTAGAATCGACCAAATGGACCGTTTCCTATGAGATTGACACATATATATTATGTGTACATGTAAGTTGTTACGTACCTAATTCAAACAGAGAATGTATTTATCGCATGTGCTTGCATGCACTGAATAGATTACACAAAAGTATCAATCAAATGTATACATATCTGTCTTCTTTTCAGCAATCTTCTTTCTTCTCATTACCTTCTTGTATAATACTTCCTGTATGATACTTTCCAAGCCTTGTTTTGATAATTTTATTTTTAACGGAAGTCACCTCTCATAAAGCAATTGCTTCGAAACTATTTCTTTTTCTTGTCCGTCGCACCATATGATGAACCTTTGCTTATTTCCGACATTCCGAGGGTTTTGTACATTAATGCATAAACTGTAATTTGTTTCCATGAGAAAAATACAACATTTAAAATAAATTGAGACATCTATGACTTAACGTCAGAGATGTCTTGCATAAAAAAAAAAAAAAGAAATGTAAGCAATAAAGCAAACAAATCAAGTAATCAATTAAAAAATTTAATTTAATCCTTTCGATGGCCATCTTTAGATACGCTTGCAACTCATAAGCATCATTTGTCCTTGTTTTACATTTAATAAACAACAAGGATGAAATGATTCTATGAGCACTGTGCAAGCATCAAATAGAACACAATTTTTGCTACGAAATGCATTGCACGATACGGCACTATACAATATATTTTAAATATCTAGTTGTTTAATATATTTTCATTGTTCATGAAAAAAGAGCATCGAGTATGAAGTAAACGAGTGAATAACAGTGTAATTAATAGTTGAAGATAATGATAACATGAATATAAGGGATATTACTTACATATAAAGATAACTCCGACTCCGATAGTAATGCCAAAGACCGAACCGGATAGGAGAAGCCTTAAGAGGTAATATAGCATTGGCATAAGGATAACTATCGCCCAACAAATGGTATTAACGAGGGAATAATATCTTCTTTTTAGCCTGAACGAACCTGTTCTAGGTACTCCGCTTGTGGCAAAAAAATCGCCAGTCTCATAGAAGCTCTCTGTCATACGGTCCTACCAAGCAATGATTTCATCTAGCATCATATTGTTGTGTCAAAGTACACAAAGGCATTTAACGAAGATCAGTTCTCGCATATCATTCTACTTGATTTATCACAAACTTATAACTTCTTCATCTTAAGCCGATTCTACAATAACGTAAACATAGTTGTAAGTGATTGTAGTTGTAAGAATTGCCCAATCACAATTGATTGTTCTTCTCATTTGACTGACTGATCAATTCTTACAATTACAATCATTTACGACTACGTTTACGCCATTATAGAATCAGTTTAATGCGCAAAGAAAGTTTAATTTCTGATGTTCTTTTTTTGAAAAATACTCAAGTTGAATAACATATAACTTAAGCAAGTCAATTACATATCACGATTATGGTTCTATCTTTGTGGAAGACTACTCAAAGCTTCTAAGTTGAATTAAATCTTTCTATTTGAACTTGGAAAGCATTACTACAGAATTATATTTTTACCAAAATAATACAAAGTTTTCCACTTTATCTAAGGAGAAATACAAACTTAATAACATTACCTTTTGCTGATAGAGCTTCTGCAGCCATTCAGCAGCAGCTTCATCTCCCTCTGGCACTTCCTCAATGGGAATTCTTTTAGCATACATATGTCCCTCTAGCGGTTTCCCTAAGAGAAGATTCCTCATGGTCGGCTTCACAGGATCAGATGGTTTAAATGCTATCTGAATGTCATAGATGGCCGTTGCTTTGCCTCTCATGTGCGGAATGCTGGCGGTAAAGCCTTTTGTGCGTGGCGTTAAATGATATTTTAATACTGGTAAACCTTTTTCGATTGCAAACTTCTGACTAGCTTCTAGCTTTTTTGATGTGAAGCGCGTACCCTCGGGATATAGCAGCAGCTATGATCAATCATTTACACACAGCTGTTTTCATAATTATTTTTAGCAATACATGTTATCAAAACTTTGAAATTATTTGCTCCATATGCTTGTGTTTAGATAAAAAAGGAAAAGATATACTCACCCACATTGTATCAGGATATTCAACAAGCTCCTTGATTTGACTTTTGATGTTCTCTTTATCTTTTTCCCAACTCCTTTCAAGGAAGATACTCTCAGCAAATTTCCATGCCCATCCTAGTGTAGGAATATATTGTATCGACTTCTTAGCATAAGCTTTGCAATTCTAAAATAATGTAAAATATATATATATTTTCTCTCAAGATAAATGTTCTTATTGTATTTATATATCTAGAAATTCATTCTTTTCAAAGATTACATACACCTAGCAATCTCACACGATCACATAGCAGCCAACCTATCAACCAATCAGTTTCGTAACTGTGATTCATTAGAAGATAACCATGCTCATTACCAAAATATTTATCGAAGTCTTCCTTATCTATATACAATACCAGATCTGATCCTGCCCACCATTCTGCCATAAATACTAATTCTGAAATAAAAGTTTAGAACACATTAATTTTTTAGAAATAAAACAGAAGCTGTAATACAAAACAAGATACTTACGACAGTAGAAAGAATAACAGAGATAATAGTTGATCTTGCGATAAAGATACTTAGAAATGGGCCTCAATCCAATATATAAAATGCATTGGAAGAAATTTATTATCAAGCCGGATGTAAAAAATGTGATGGCAAACAAAAGATGTACCACCAACCATTGTTTCATGGAGGCAAACACTCCCATGGTGATAAGCGAATAATATTAGACTGTATGCTTTATAGAAAACATAAATATTTGGTTTCTCTGCCTGTAACAAAAGTAAGTCGACAAGTATTTAAAGATAAAACTGCTCATATAGGAAAATCTTTAAAATTTGTATTTCTTTATAAAAATCAATTAAAACAATTATAATCGTTGTATTCATAATTGTCATTACAAAAAAGGAAAAAAATGAGAATAAAATCATGTTTATCTTTTGTATGACAATTATATAAATATTTATTGCAAACTTGCCTGAGAACGAAAGAAATAATTGTAGCGTTGCTATGTACAATTTCTTTACTGATCGTTGGATGCTGTTATATACAGTGGCAATTAAACAGTTTTAATGTCAATTGATTCATCAATTAAATTAATTTGGCATTGAACAAATCATGACAAAAAGATTTATATAAATATTATATAAAAGTATATTATATAAGATTAATATATAGGAATAATTATATAAAAATTCTATAAAAATTATATAAGAATTATATAAAATAATTATATAAAAATAAACATAAATAATAATAGGTAGTAATCTTGGAAAGGTAAATCAGATAAAGAATTATTACAATTATATAGCAAGTTTTTATGGCTAATTTGTTTTTTTAAATAAAAACAAAACTTTCTTTTAAGTTTATGCTAGAAATTGAAACAAATATTAAACTATTATCAGTCTTCAATAAAAATAAAACATAATTCTGCAAAACATTTTGCAATGATTCATAACATTAGCTTCAATAAAGCTTAAATTCTTTTTTCCCAGGACAATTTAAATTAAAAAAATTAAACATTAAATTGAACATTTCGACATTTCTTTCAACTACTAATTTTTTATTATATAAGTTGTTACTGTTAATAACAAATGTGTTAAGCACAAACTTAACAAATGTTAACAAAAGAACCTGAAAAAATCAATGGCTATTTATAATATTATGTAATCTCCTCCAAACAATCCCAGACATCAGAAACGAAATATACCTGAAATTAATAAAAGCTTGGCACTAAGAAATGACTGCCAATCTAGAAAGTTAATAAATATCGAATATTGGTGTATATAAAATTTGATATTGGTAAAAGTAATAAAGTTAGACATTTGCTTTATCATGTAATATACAGAATGAATTGCGTACAACACAACATTTAACGTTTCTGTCTTGCCATATTATTTGACATGTCATACTCCACAAACTTATTATCTAAATTTTTACAAAGTGCGAAAGATAAGCACAATACAATGTTTAAAAAAGACTGAGACATTGGTCATAAGCGCGCCGTTACAACCATGTGCAAACTATGCGCATTCTGAGAATCCAGAAGATTCTTCGCAAATGTGGGGCAGACGAGAACGTCGAATCTTACCTCAACTCAGTGTTCCTGGCAAAGTACGCGTGTGGGAAAGAAAGCCGTGCATGTGCCAGGTGTGGAATATGCTAAAAGTGCGAAGTTCCAAGATTCACTAACTGTGAGATGATGGTGCGCTTTTGTGCATTCTTCGACGTCACTCCATATTCCGTGCCTCATCGGGAGAACCGAGACACCTCGCGCTCATGCACGCGAGCACAAGCGACGATTCTTCTTCTCCTCCTATCAAAAGGTAGCCTCGTCTCCACAATTGAAATCGATACGGCGAGTAACGCTTCTTTTCCTCTTTCCTCCTTCCGCAATACAAACAATAGTCGAATTAAATGAAACAGAAAGAAAACAATGTGAATAACAAAAATAACGTTCAGAAACTTTTGTCAAAAAAAAAAGCTTCGTCGGAAACTTTCAAAAACTCAAGTCCGCACTCGACGGCCACTGTCATGTGACTCACTCCATGGCTGCGTTGCATTCAGATCCCCCACTCAGGTGTCCTAAGTTACCCAAACGCCGTTCAGGGACTGTCGATTGTGTATCTCTGTCGACTTCTCTCGCCTCTCGTATTTTCACATGAAGAAATACGCGCGATGACTATGGTGAAAATGCGATATCCCTATGGCAACGAGAGTGAAAATTACAAATGCGAGCAACAGTTACATTCGTATCACGTAACCTTTTTGTGAATATCGATTTGTATTTTAATATCGATTGAATTAATAATGAATGTTACTGAAAAACAAAAAGGACTTATCTTGCAATTTACGCAACAATACCCGGATTTTAATCAAGGTCATTAAAGATATAATAATGAAAATTAACGAAAAATTGTAAGTATTATGAATATTAATTATATTCTGCATAAATATATATAAACATTCTAAATAGTATTCTTATAGATTTTATTTTTGTATATGTCACTTGGATTGTTTAAATATTTTAGGATGAATTTTAGGAAAAATTAACGTTATCTTTAAACACAGCAGCATATGGACCACGGAAGTCAGCAAAGGAATGGGCTAAGATAATTTTTTTTATTAAATTACATAATATTTATCAATATGAATATATAAAAGTTTATAACTTGAAATGTTATCTGTAAACATAACCAGGATATATTGAATATTTCTACCGGATAACATGTCTAAAAGATATAACAAGAACATTTTAAAGCTTTGTCCATGATGCTAGAAATTGATTTGAGATCTCTTAGGGCTATCGCACACAAAATGAGGGTTGGCTCCGATAGCCCACATCGCCGATTGGCTAATTTAAAATAAAATTTTCTGATTGATAGTCCAGTGGAAAAACTCTAAGCACCGGGCGATGTGAGTGGATGTGTGCTAACGAGACTCTCCCCAAAATGAGCCAGCCAAGCACAGCCAATCAATATGGAAGCTTTATGCTGGACGTTCAGCGGTCTTATGTTATACATATGCAGCTTATGTCATTTTGTGTGCGAGCCCTTAAGGGTTAAATGCTCTATATGCTCTATATGCTCTAAGATCTTGGGCAAAGAACGAATTGATCAATCACATTTGAATAAGAGAATAAAGGCCGAAGCAGAGACTTTTGCATAACACATAAGACATAAGGCATAAGAAAATCAACCAATCAGAATTCTTTATTTCATGGAAAAGAAGGAAATAATTTCGATTGATTAATTTTCTTATGTCTTACGCGTTATGCAAGAATCTATGCTTCGGCCTTTATTCTCTTATTCAAATGTGATTGATCAATTCGTTCTCTACCCAAGATCTTATAGCATATAGACACAAAGATTTAGACAAACATGTTTAAAAGATATATAAAAGACATCTGAATTGCGTGTTTTTTGCGTGTTGTCTAGATTGATTTAGTTCAAACTGCATGTTCTATTGTTATTGCGTGTTGTATTAAAAAATATTAAGTAAACATAGATTTGAAGTTTTATTATAAAATTATAACAATAAGTTTTATTATAAAATTATAACAATAATTTAAAATGTGAAAGAAACAATATAACGGACTTGCTTTTAAAATGTATATAAGATAAAAATAAATCAACAATTACACTAATTGTCTCTCTCGATTTATTCTTACTTTTTATATACAGGGTGATTCAAAATAATCTTATGCCTTTGAAGGGACCTTTTCCTGAGGATATTTTGAAACAACTTTCTCTTTAGCAAAAATTTGTCCGACGCTTAGTTTTTAAGTTATAAAGAAGAATAGTTATCGAATCACGAGGCGCGTATAAGAGATAGACCGGGGCGATGCAACTCACTGTCCGATACAAGCGATTATGTGAAACGCTCAGCTGTGATCAGCTGACGCTCGAATATAATATCCCACCCCTCTCTCTCTCTCTGAATCACCCTGTATATATATATATATATATATAAAGATCTTGTCTTCATCTCCTTGCCTCACAGAGATCGCATGTGATCTAGTCCCGGGTTACAAGGATTGAGGTGATCTTAAAGTAAAAGCCGAACTCCGACAATGTCGATAGTACAGATTTTTTAATTCCGAGCTAAAAATATCGATAATGATGAAGTGATATCTTCAATTTAATTTTTTACATTATCGTTCTGTCTCATTCAAACGCGTACATCTGTCCTCATCTAATATATTGCAGCGCCATTTCTCGCAAGATCTGGCACCTGCTATCACACGCAATACTGTTCTCCTTTGCCCAATTCACATCTACATTTATATTTATAAAATTTTAATCAGGGATATCTTTTTTCTAGATTTTTAATCTTAATTTTAATTGCACAATATTGTTCATGCTTGTTGTCCTTAAGAGGCGATTATCACATTTTGTACATATATGTATATTGTAGAATTTTTGTATTAAACAAATATTGTGATTAGATGACATTCTATGTGACAAAAATAAGCGATATTTATAATTTTTTTCGTTTTTTGTATAAAGTTAACCATTGCCCCTTTCATAATTTAATTATAAGAATTTTGTAATTATGTAAAGCACATTCGAAAATTACTTAAAATAAAAAAAGTCGCTTTTAATTTGCTTCTCTTTAGGATCCTCTTAAGTTCCTTGACTTAATAATAAGATCGACGAGCGCATTGTTCGCAGGAAAAGGTGTTATAGCGTTCTATAGAACATTTATGTATTTCGGACCATAAAAAGTGCGTTTGACTCGCAGCATGCGTCTATTTATGTACCTGCGAGACAGAAAATGTTTATCTCATGTCCTTCCATATCTTTTTTTTTTCGATCCTTTCTCTCCGTGAATCAGGAGACACGATAGTCGGGTATCAAGTATCGGGTGTCAAGTATCGAACGATATATGTCGACTAAGACGCTACCGTGTATTTTTATGCGAGCCGGCGAGATACAAGCATCTGAGATTTTCGGATCTCAATACCGACTGAACCGATCAAATTCTAAATAGGCTCAATCGATAGCTTGGGTCTGAATTATATAATAAAAGTGTTTTTATTTTTTCTCTGCATGCTCTACGAGCAGAGATATTGCGATGCAAAGTCTGATTTGGAAAATTTTACATTAAGAAACGTCATTATTATCGTCGACATTGTACGGTTGCAATTTCCGTCATAAGAGGCGCTAGCGATCGAGCCCAAGTCTCTGCTAGTTTCGCGTGTGGAGGGAATAACACACATACACGCGCACATGCACAGAGAGAAGGACCTGTGTACGTGTGCGCTCACTATTTGACTAGCGTCAAACAGTAGAAGAGCGAAGACAATCTGTTGTCTCTTTCTTCCTTATACTATGGCTGCGTCCAAGAAGCGTGCTATTAGCGCTATTGTGTCAATCTATCTTTATCATTCATTAGACGTAAAATAAGGATGGAATGACACGATAGCACGCCCGAACGTAGTCTATAGCTACGTTGTCTCGTAAAAGCTAACTTAAGCTGCGTTCCGTTATTCACTGCGAGTACTCAATATCTATAGTGCGTCTTACATATGCTATAGATTTTGAGCATTCGCAGTGAATATCGGAATGCACCCCTAGACTATCGGGCTAGCAAAGTTCGCCGCCTCACAACGTTTCTTGTTGCACCTGGCGCGAAACACTATATGCTTTTAATTAGATTTAAAAATAAAAATTAATATTAATTGAATAAATATATTATAATATATTATAAATTAATTGAATTTTTTATTATGTATATAAAAAATATAAAGTAATTTAAAAAATTACAGAAAAAAATAAAAAGAATATAAATAATAAAAGAATAACAGAAATTCATTCTTGGTCAACGTGCACGTTTCTCCCATAAAAATCATTTATAATTTATTTAGAAGACAATCTTATTGCTAAAACAAGAACAATTAAATTAAATATTAAATATTCTATTATTTGTTACTGAAAAAGTTATTGTTATTTTTTAATAACAAATTAAAATATAGTATAGTAAAATAACAAGATCAAAGAAGTTATTTTTGCAATAATATTAGCAGTTCTGTATTTCTTTTTTTAATAAATGATATATTGCTCAACGGAAACCGCGAGAAGGTGGTGGTTTTTTCCGTCACGAAATATAAAAATTATCGCCTTTGATATTGCAATAATTTTTATATGCAAATTTGTTTCTTTTTATTGGGTGTACAAATAAGTTTTGAGGGATTTACAAAAGATAGCGTAAGTAACATTAAATCACATCGGATTATCTTGTAACTATATTCATATTAAACGTCATCATTTCCCTCTAAAAATCAGTATGTGTCATTTCGTTGAAGCGTAAACAACATACTTTATTTGTGCTCTAACCATGTCAACCTTTGTGCCAA
>JANQDE010000176.1:33864-81232 GCA_037157785.1 Cephalotes varians
CTACATTTTAGATGCATTAACTAATCACAAAATCTTAATATTTTGCTGCTATTGAAACGTTTTTTTTAATTCTCTGGCTTTGGCTAATGTGAGGCGAACCGATGATAATTTTAACCAATCCTTAATTGAATTTTCAATAACATTAACAGTTGCATTAGGTTCAACRCTTCTAACAATAGCTGAAAAAGATAAAATTTGCGTATAATCTAACATATTTTTGAAATTGTATCAATACTAATAGGCATTAAAGAAAATATGAGTAAAGACAATTACCAACAATCAAATCCTTCATTTTTAAAGATTTGAAAGCTCTTTTGGGTGCTCTACCTGCCCAATTGTAATTTGTAGCATAATCATTTGTAATTAATTTTTCGAGAGTTCTTCTAGTCATTTGAGCAATTGTTGTGCCGCCTGATATACTTAAGATATTTATCTTCAAGAAAACAGTAATAATATATTTTCATAAAAAAGTTAAACGAACACTAAGAACGTTAAGAATTTTAATACTTACCATGTAATCAAAATTTTCTCTAATGTCCAAAAATTTTTCGAGATTATCCAAATCTTTAGAAGAGTCGACAGGAATTTGAGGAACATTCTCCACATGAGACATTTTTGTTAGTCGAAAGTGTGTTAAGAGTTGTTTTATCATGGGAAGAAGTAAATTCATAGATTTTTCTAAGTTTACTATTTTCGTTAAAATTATGTAAGAAACATCTAAAAATATAACATTAATTGCATATTGCATCTTTATTTAAGTATGTACGATTAAGTATGTTATCAATACGTAATTATTTGCAAATATATTTTATAGAATTTTTCTTTATTAATATATTATAAATGTGTCACATGYATGTCAGAAATATATATTTATATCGTAAATATAATAGAATATATCTGAGTCAGATAAATTTTTGCAAATAATTACTGACTAATGTTATTCATAGTTTTTACGATGGTGTTGCAAATGCAAAGAAATCACATCAATATTTTACCTGATTTATTACATTCTGAAATAATTGGTATAACGTTGGAATMTCTTAAAGAATTTCTCTCAGACATCATTGTAATATTAGATGAAGTTGGAGAATTACTTTTTCTTAAGGAAGACTGATCATAATTACTTTCAACACTACATGAACTCCTTGGTGAACTAATTTGTCTTGAGCAAGATTCTTTATAATTCATTGAAACACGAGATGGACGATTTGAAGATTTAATATTTTTTGAGGACGATTGATCGTAATTGCTTGTAAAACTAGAAGAACCTCTTGGTGCATTACTTTTTCTGAAGGAAGACTGATCATGATTCCTTTCAACACTACATGAACGCCTTGGTGAAGTAATTTGTCTTGAGCAAGATTTTTTATAATTCATTAAAACATAAGATGAACGATTTAAAGATTTAATATTTTTTGAGGACGACTGATCGCAATTGCTTATAAAACTAAATGAACCTCTTGATGTATTACTTTTTTTTGAAAAAGATTTTTCGTAATTCATTTCCATATTAGATAAATATTTCGGAGAAGCAACGGTCAATGTTGATGATTTGCATGGAGTGATCATTGTGGATGTTTCTGATGAAATAGTATTGTTTTTTGTGGGTGTTCTAAACTTCGGAGGTGATGGTATCTTATCGTATATTGCTTCTTCATTATTATCAGAAGAGTCTGAATCTAATCGCAACGGTCTTTTTAATTTTCTTTTGRGCCGATGATTTTTATTCATTTCCGCGTCAGTTTCAAGAGTAGAGGTCAATTCAGCATCTACTAATTTTTTTCTCGCATCACTATAAGAATCTGAAATAATTATTTATAACTGAAAACTTTTAAATCACTTAATTCGAGAATCATTAATACATAGAGGATGACAAGGCTGTATATATAAACAAAAATGAAGATAAAAGCTTCACTGGATGTCAAACATAACAGTTTAGTTTTAGTATTTTATAATATTTTATAGTATTTTATAATATTTTAGTTATTTTATTTATTTCTATATGCATGGATGTATGTGCACATGTATATGTAAAATGGTATATATAAAACAAATAAAGTAAAATGTTACAAATGTATACTCAACTGACAAATATTTTCAGTAAAAGATACAGTAAGTTTTTAATATATTTTGAACATAGTAATACACATTTTATAAATAAGAGAGCCACAAATAAAGTTCTCATGGAGATTTAGCCTTTTTTATAAACTTTATTTTTTATAAAACAAGAAAAATTTACCACATGTATGCAAAAGTCTGCAATTATAATTTACCCAATCTTCTTTCGGCAAATATGCTTTTTCGATAGCTTTGCGAATTAGTTTTGTGGGCATTGTTTGGGGCCATAAGCAATACCATTTACCCTCCTTTTCATATAACCATACATTGGGAACCACCTCTACTTCGGGTTTCTGCCCATTATCTAATAAAAATTCTATTAATGAATACATTGTAAGCTGAAAAAAAAACATGAATATAAACAAGTGCACATAAAGTGACTAGATTGMATTCCAGATAATTTATACTAATGTAAATTAAATGTGAAATTGACATTTCTATTGAAGATGTATTTAAGATAGACTCCAATGTTGGATATCCGGCTACAATTAAGCCAGAATTATAAAYTTATTTTAAATAAAAARACTAACATCATTTTCTTCTAGATGTTATAACTCATGAAGGAGAGGATACACAATGTAAGTCCCTTTTTCATTTCCAGGTAATAATACATTTTTATGCATTACTGATACGAATGAAAATTCTTCTATATCAGACGATATGCAAGACACTTTGAAAATGTTCAATAGCTTGGACGAACATGGATAATTAAAAAATTCAGAAACATTTTGGAATCGACGACCAATC
Source organism: Cephalotes varians (assembly GCA_037157785.1). Taxonomy (NCBI): domain Eukaryota; kingdom Metazoa; phylum Arthropoda; class Insecta; order Hymenoptera; family Formicidae; genus Cephalotes; species Cephalotes varians. Next base: position 36,730 of record JANQDE010000176.1, read on the forward strand.
AAGCAATAAGACTGATCATGCAAGCGCAAAATGTTTGAGATCTGAATAATAATATTTCCTTGTATTGAGACGCAATTGTCAGGAAAAAAAATTGATAAAACATATGTCTGCGTTTTCAATTTCTTATATTGCAGAATCGAATGAGTTTCTCTTCTGAGTACAGGCCCTTCTGAATGCTTCTGYTTAGGTTCTAATTCAAGTTTAGGTACATCAATTCTTGAAAAATATGACATTTCATGTATCCGCCTACAAAGTTGTTCATGAGGATTCCTGGATGATCTCACAAGTGTTTTTAATTTCCCTAAATAATTTTCAAAGGGAAAGCAGTTAATAGTATTTAAATTTCCAAGAGTTCTTACATCCATTACCAGATGAATTAAACTGTGTATATTATATGTCATCATCTCTTTACCATAAGAATTTTTAATATACTTAACAAAATTATTTATAACTTCTTCTGCAAAGTCAATATATTTAGAAATATRGTTATCATTATTCAAAATAGTGATACCAACATGTAACATTAGAAAATGGTCGTAAAGTCGCTTAGGAAGGATATTTATTAAAGACACTGGACCCACATACAACAAGAAAAGTCTAAATTCAGTTGCCTTCCAATGGTTTAAGTMTAACAAAGTTCTAGGTTTTCTAGAAAATTCATGTGGTATATAAGGAGACATTGAAATTAATTTTTTAGATAAATCCATAATGCTCTTTCCTGGCAATTTAAAAGGAGGTTTTCCTTTCGAAACCCATACATTCAATAATTTTTTCGTAACACCCAAATATATTAAGTGCATCGGATCTAATGGAACTTGTTTCACCAAATCTAAATCAAGATTTAACAATGGAGACACACCATGATGATGTTCTTCATGTATRCGTTTATTAAACGTATCTTTAGTCCTCAGTTGACCGCTTATAGGGGGAAAAAGCATTTTATGATTGATATACTCTCCTTCAATATTGCATTTTTCACAACCATATTTTGAATTATRTCYAACACAACATTTAAGAAAAGCTCGCGCCGGGGCATCACAAATTATGGATCTGATTCGAACTTGAAATAATTTTTTATCTACTTTAATACCATGAMATAATATGTTATCGAGTTCTTGTATAAAATCTTGTAAATAAAGATGAATGGGTTCTGGCTTTCCTTTACCAGTGAACAAACCTACAATGAATGGTTTATATAATGATTCTAAGCTCAATGATCTGCAAAGAATTGGCCAAACATTCATCTTGGTACTTTTAAATAAAGGTAAGCCGTCAAAATTAAAATCCAGCTCTATAATTTTTGTACATAGTTCTTTTTGTAATAAAAAATTCAACTGATTACATATGCCAAAATAAGTAAATTTTCCATTGTGTAAGTGAATTGATTTTGTAATCTTTGGAGTATGTAATAGAGATCTTCCAAATGATGGAATATCAGGATGAAATAGTTTGAGTATTGATAATAAGTCATCTAATGCTGATAATGTAATATTATGAGCTAAAGCCCAATATTTTAATTTATGTTGTAAGTTATTTTTTACTGTTTCACTATCCGAAAACTGTTTCTCAACAATACATGTTTCTTCAAATATTTCAGGTGTAATATTATACAATCTGTCAGGTCTGTTAGATGCATTAGGAATTTCATAAATTGATTCTCTGTCCAATTCATTGTGTTGTTGCTGAGTATTTAATGTATATATTAAATCTGGACTCAAATTAAAGTTCTGATCCAAATTTAAATTTTTATCCAAGGCATTGATTGAATGTGATGTGCATGATTGTGGGTGAACGTCCAAGATAAAATTATCTGCCTCATTCCATTTGCATTCTACTAATAAGTTGTGCACCTGYTTGTCTATATKTCTYTTTGTTTGCCTCTTACTGAGGAATTTTACTTCTCTTTCTGTGCTCATATTTTATTATAAATGTACAATATCATCTATCTATTATTTTACTGATGTATTATAACAAGAATGAAGAGTAAAAGAAAAGTTACATATTTTCCTGAAAGAATTTTATTGCAGATTAAGACTGCATTCGTTTTAGACATATAYTTTTCATAGTGTTATTCTTTCTGAACTGCTTATTAACATGGAAAGAAAATAGAATAATGTTTTTAGCACAAAAGCGTTCAAAACGATCGTAGCTTAAATATCTCGTTTAGRTTAGGAAACCAAAAACATCGATATATGATTTATATAATAAGCAATTTTTACGAAATTATTATAATATGTACTTAGAATTATTAAATATTTAATGCAATAAAACTCTTACCTTAAAAACCTATATTACTATTTTTATTAAATATATTATTCTCTCTTGTCGTCACACCGGCACTCACAATCAGTGTTTTTAGAAAAGTCTCGCGCGTGTTTTCGATTAGGTTAGGTTATATGTCCATTGTCCGAGCGCATATACATGCTTTCTCCCTGTGTGCGCATTCTCTCCATTCAACTCTGATTATATTTTGTTCTGGCATCTCTGCATGAGTGTCACAGTTAAAAACCRACACAAATAAGGAAATTGTGCAAGTAGCACATATCCGTTTMAAAAACGAATATGAAACGAATATGAAACTTTATATATGTTTGAAAAACGTTTATGAAACTAACATATGCTACCTGGATGATTGTATTATTTATTTCGCTCAATAAGTACAATATACAGTACAATATRAATTTAAATGTTTCAGCGAGGTTATTAAAATTATTATAGATAAAGCAAATATATAATATATTATTTACGATAGAAAAAATAAATTCTTCTTAACTGTATAGAAACGTAAAAAATATGTTTCATAAATTATAGTTTTAGAAACGTTTTTGGTACAACGTTTTTTATTAGTCTTTTACGGTTATGAAACTATGTATACGTTTATAAAACGTATATGAAACCAACATGTGCTACCTGGGTCTCTTTCGTTTTTCATACTTTATTATTAAATGCAGATTGCCAGATTACAGTTTTTAATATTTGTACATTTGTACATATGTAAAATATATAAAATATATAAAATATGTAAAATATATAAAATATATTAAAACTTTTTAAATTTTTAGAAAATTTTGTATAAACGATTAATGAACTCCTTTTTACTAATAACAAATATTTTACTGAAGTCACATTTGATGCGCATGAGCAAAAATATCGGGCTGTTTAACACTGGATCCAAACCGAACGCAGTCTGGAACTCACTGCCTAACGCTGAGTGTATACGAAGGTTGGTAACACCGCGCATGTAATTCAACTAGGCGGATTTTAAAAAATCTTCATATTTACATAATGGCAGCGCGAGATCAGTTCCTCACAGTTCTCTGCTAGTCGCGTCGGAAAACGGTTTGCTGCAATTGACTGCATTCCTACTGCATGTATTCACGAGGAAGATAGAAAGCACGCTATAGTAAGTAAAGTGCTATCGCGCTGATCTGCTCATTTTGATTTACTTTTTTCGCGCTGAAATAAAGATCTAACCTTTCTCGATATTAATAAAATCATCGATATTTCTCGGACGTCAGTTCTTTCTTTATGGTTCTTATAAGAATGAACAAGAAAGTGAACTTTTCATCTAGTTATTAGTCACACTTTGTAGCGCGCTGTTTTTCTCTCATTTGTATATTTTCTCTCTTTCTCCCCCTTCTCTTTCTTCTTTTTTTGTCATTTTTGATTGTTTTTTCTTTATATGTCACTATGTGTTTATATATATATATGTGTGTTTCTTTATATGTCACACTAATTTTCATTATTTTACAATAAAAGTGCAATTTATATCATAATCATACATCTTTTTTTATATCGCGAGTTTTTTGCAATATTTGTTGATCTTAGAAATTGACTATCAAACGAAGATAGCTCTTATAAACTTTAAAATTGTTCTTTTTTTCTGTATTATGTTGAACTTATTTTACACAAAATAATATTCGTATATATGCTTTTGTGCAAAGAAGAAAAGAAGAGAAATATTGGAAAAAAGAGCAAAAAAACGCATGAAAAATAATCTTACACTTAAGGCAAAAAAATTATGTTTCTTTATTTTTAAATATTTTGATCATTTCTAAATATTGTTGTTAAATAATGTTTATATATTTTTAAGATTTTTAACAACAAATTTATTTTTTACACAGTACATAATTACTTATAGTCTATTTGAAGAACTTCTTTTACACTCCCCCTACATATTTATATCTTCATATATAATATATGTTTATATTCTTGAATATTTAAATTGTTTTTGTATATTGTTATCTTTAAATTCTTACTTGAATGTTAAAATTTTTTTCAATTATAGAATGTGTTCCTAAAGAGAATTATAAGCATTATGTAAACATAAATTTGACAAAAAATTATAAAATTTTTATTTCTTTATAAAATAAATTTATTTCTTTATAAGTACAAATTTTTTTTAATTTTCGATATAGTAATAATTTTCGATTATTGTAAACCTTTATTTATTAAGTATCTTTTCATTATAAATAAAATGTTAAACATTTATGTCAATAATTGTTTAACGGAAATTCAAATTGTTATTTACGTTTTAGGATTTATGTATAAGATATTATATCATAGATAAATCTTCTAGTAAGCTATAATATAAATATAGAAATGAAAAAGATTTATAATCCATTTCAGATAATTTAAAATAATAATTTCAAAATATATGACGTATAATAATTTTTAAAAATAAAAGAAAAACCTATTTTTAGTTTTCATTTATATGTTATCAAATTATATTTTCTTGATAAAAATGACATTGTAAAGATTAAAATAAAGTTCAGTTGCTTTAATATAATACAATGAGAGCTAATTGATTCTCTGTTGGAGTGCAATTAATGTGCTTCGCATCTGCTGATGCATTTATGAAGAACAAAACAAATAGGTTGCATTTGAAACACATGGCTTGACTATAATGGACCATATGGTTTCTTGAAGAAGTCTGTGTGTCTATAAATAGCTACATATATTTCATTTCTTCCAGCTACAGAAGAAAGCTTCTGAGAATTGTATCATAACTTAAGAAAGTTGAATCTTTTTTTATTTAAATAAAATTAACATTAAATTCAAAGATTAATCCCTGGTGAATATTTTTAGCATAATTTTTCAAAAGAACTTCGTCCATTTTTTAGTCAACTGAGTATAATTATTGATTGTATATTATTTTGTAAATAATAATAAATATATATTAAAAATTATGTAAGATTTAGATCCTTAAATTTCTGCCGAAAACAATTCTAATTTTTTAAAATATTGTTATACTTGTTTGGAAGCTTATCATGAGAGCTATCAAAGTTGAGTAATATCTCACATCTTCAGAAAATATTCATCGTCTGCTCTACAGAAATAAATGTGGCATCGGTGGGCGATAAAAAGAAAGATTAAAAATGTTTTTAACTAATAAAAAACTATCGATTGATTAAAAACATCCTGCAAACATAAAATTAATATATCTTATAAACTCATATGTCAATATACAATCAAAAATTACCTTTTTTAAAAAAAGTACACACTCTTTTCAAAATCAAAATAGAACAATAATTTTACTTTTCAAAAAAGCTGTCGTACATATACTTTCTACAAAAAAAAAGATATTAGGAAATGGCGCCAAGTGGAATTTAAGAAAGGACTATAAATACAATATATTAAAAAAATAAATACATAAAAATATAAACTATTTAAAAAATTAAAATATTTAATCAAAAAATAACAAATTTAATCAAAATAAAAAAATATATTAAAAAATACAAAAAAACTTGGCGCTGTTACACTCAAAATACTAGCAGTTTCAAGACCGAAAATTTATTCGGCGTGCAGTTTATTGAACTTGAGAAATGTATATAAATTCACATAAGAAACATTAGCACAAAGATTTAGCTTTGACGCGTTTATCGCATTCTTAATTAAATATTTTTTAATTTTTGTCCACCATATTAGATCAGTCATTTTTTCCTGAAAATTCAAACTTATAATCAGCGAAGAAACACTTAGATATTTTTCATAGAAATTAAAAGGTTTTTTTAAATATAAGTTCGCCACATTAAATCGGCCATTTTGAATTTTTGGGGAAAACTCTTATTTCAAATTCGTTGTTAGCAACCAGCAAAATTCCCGGATACGAAATTTTAAATTATTGGACAGACATAAAAATTCGTGCTTCAAAACGTATGGACTGACGCTTTAACGAATTTTGTCTACTTTGACCCCCCATATCTCTTAAACCAATTATAGGCTCAACTTGAAAATTTGTTGTGATTAATGTCTCATTATAAGCTATCATTTGACACACAATTCAGTTCCAAAATCGCGGAACCAAAAATGGGCTAAAAAACCATCGAGCGGTCATTCTTTCACTGAAATTTCGCTGAAATTGTTCTAAGTTTTGGAACATTTTTCAGTGAAATTTCAGCAAATTTCAGCAAAATTTCAGCGAAGTTTTAGCAAAGTTTCAACGAAATGTCTCATCAACACATAACATTAGAATAATCTCAGTATAATCCCAAATAGCACGCATGTCCAAAATCGGGAGTATGCAATATACATAGGTCGTATGTCATGGACATATGGCATACTGCATACATTTACATCAATTCTTATACATTAACTTACGATTCTGTCGGAAAAAGTTACGACAATCTTTGTGCTCATTTTTGACCCTACAACGTTTTAACGATATTCTAAAGACGTCTTTAAGGTGTCTTACGATATCTAACTTGACATTCCTTAAAAACGTGATATCCCGATTGTGGACATGGTGCTGTTTAAGAATTCTAATGAAATTTAATTGAATTTGAAACAAAATTGCATGTTTTTTACGAAATTGATTCAATTCAATGAAAACATTAGAAGATACACAATTGATTTAACTCTTTATGTAAAAAGTAAACGTCAAAAAATTAATTTTCGTATTCGTAATAATATTTTATTTTTGCAATAATTTTAACAAAATATTAAAGAATATTCGATATAATTTTAGAGAAATATTATCAAATTCAGCAAAATTTTCGGATAAATTTCAATTCAATTTAACAGAAATTTTCAGCGAAAATTCAGACAAATTTCAACAAATTTTCGGATAAGTATCGAAAAAAATTTCAATCTAATTTCAGCGATTTTTCAGAACTTTTGCTGAAACAAACACTTTTAGCAAAATTTTCAATCAAATGTCAAAGAAATTTTAACAAATTTTCAACAAAATTTTAGTTTAAATTCAACGATTTTTCAGTATTTTTGCTGAAAAAGTCATTTTTAACAAAATTTCAGAAAAATTTTAGATAAATTTCAGGGAAATTTCAGCAAATTTCAACGAAATTATCGGAGAAATTTCAGCGATTTGTTAGTATTTTTGCTGAAAGATTCACTTTCAAGAAAATTTCAGCGAAATTTCAGCAATTTTGCTGAAATATTACATTCAGCAAAATTTTTGCGAAATTTCAGCAAAATTTTTTCACCAAGAAAGGTCAAACTGCTAATCTCACTAAATACATTTTGTAACCTATAACTTCGTAAATTTTGCATTTTTTTTTCTCAAAAATGCACTTTCTGAGATATTCAGCTGACCTGAAACATTTTGAGTACCTCCTCTAATCATTTTTTAGTAATCATTACAATTTAGAAATCATTACAATATAGAATAGCTTCTTTTTGTTACCTCTCAAAAACTATGAGATATTAAACAATATTTTATATATTTGTTTCTTTCTCCAAATTATAAATATTATTTTATCTTTAGAATAATGATGATTTCACGCAAAACATATATCTTTATATGTCCAAAACCAAAACAACAAGTTAGATTTGTAAAATGTGCGCAGTTCCATTTTATTTATCACAATCTAAAAATTGTTTTATATCTTATTACGTATAAAATTTACAAACTCTTTTAAAATAATGTAACAAAAAATAAAAAAAGAAAAAAGAGAAAATCTTAAAAAATTAATAAAATTAAAAGATTTAAAAAAACGTAAAAAATAAAAAAGAACAAAAATATGGACATAGATGCTCTCCACGTTTTCATCGTTAGTTAAAGATGTTAAGAACGAGAATTTTTCGCTAAATATAACAATAATTTCGTACCATTAATTTTTTCCATGATGAATCCATTTTGTATTTTCAAATTTTAACCGCAAATTTGAAATTAGAAACTTAAAAAACTCTTAAAATTTTATATGTAAATAAGCTGCAGTTAAGTCTTTTTTTCAATTTAGCTGCCGTATTAAATCCGCCATTATGATTTTTTTAAATTTTGACTTCAAATTTATAATCAATTATCCTAAAAGCCAAAATATTAAAATTTAATAAAATATATTCAACAGAAAAATTTATAAATTTATAATAAAGGGTTAAAACATCTATTGAACTATCACAGCCATTTCAACACAATCGAATGCGACATGTATAAAAATTAATTGCTATTTTTTTGCTAATTAATTGTTTTATATCTGATTTTTCTACTTCAGTCGATTTACAAAAACAATTGCTGTGCTAGTTTGAAATTAAAGTTAGCATGCCATTGAAAAAAATTAAAAAACAAACATTTTTGTAGAGATATTTTGTGCTATTAATTGTTTTATTCCTAATTTTATTGCTTCATCTGATTCGTAAAAACAATGCCTGTACTTGCTAATAAAATTAACACAGCCATATAATGTATTTATACAGGGTGCATTATCAAAATCCGGACAAATTTCAATTTAAATTTCCCTCCATATTGTGCCTCCGCCAAATTTTTGTAGACAAAGTCCTAATATTTTATGTGTCGCATAATGTTATTTATTGAAAATTAAAATTGACCATGCATTAAAAAAATAGGAATGAGTAAAAAATGCACAAAAAAATCACTCCTAAAAATTTGAAAAAAATTCCAGTTGATAGATAACTACAAGATGCAACTTTTTTCCTTTACACTTTTTCTCGTAAGTCGCAAGTTTTCAAGATAAGAGTTATTATGAAAATACCGCACTTTTGCACAAAAAATTGAACTATGCGAAAAAAATGATAAACAAAGTTTTAATAAACGAAATTAAAGCTGAAACTATAAGTTTTCAAATACTTCTTACAATTTTTATCTGTGATCAATTTTACAAAAACGACAGCTGTTTTGAATGATAAAGAAAAAACACAAAACTACTACGTTTGTAAATTTCAATGATAACCTGACATATTTACATGATCTTAACGTGACCAGAAAGCTCCTTTTTAATTTGCAATTTTGTTTGTTTCTATATGATAATTGAGTGCTGAGCTATTAATATTTAAAATTATCGAATGTTTTCGATAGGTGATCTGATATTTTTGAGCGGTACTGTATTTCAAAATTTTTGTAATATTTTCAATAGAATTAAAATTCAAATTGATTAGATTGTTGTGACGAATACGAAAAATGTATTATACATGAGGTTCTTATCAAGATAGCATAAAATATTTGTAATACACATTGCAAATATTTTATACACATTTAGACAATCTTAATATATTATAAAATATATTTAAATTAAAGAAAATAGAGGGTAAACAAAATTTCAATACGTACAATATGCTCCGATTTATGGACAGTTAGATTATTTATTACCTCCAATGGTGATCTCAAATTCATCACATTAATAAACGAATTAATGTCCTCAATGAAAGCAATCGTGCTTTTACAATTTCGCAATCTTGATAATGAGCTTATCTATACACGCGCATTCCATTTGAAGTTGAGGAACTGAAAAATTATAATACAGTTAATGAAATATGTGTATGACAAGAGAAAATGGTAATAAATATAAAATTTCCAGTACATACTTGAAAAGCCAGAGTTATATTTATTTTCTAAAACGGCTTTGGATGAACATGTTTCCTTTTCAATTTTTGAGCACACTTTTAATGTGTACGCTTTTGGATTGTCCATTTCAATAACGGCATCCCAATGTGCAGTCCGAATAACTCAATCAGACGTCTGAAATATAACAGAATTTAATTGATTATAAAAATGGATATTTTATTTATGTACGTATCGTGTTGTACAGGGTGTATTAAAAATCCGGAAACAGTCGAATATCTCGAAAGTAAAGCATTTTTGAGAACAATGTTTCACACAAAACTTATAGGGTTTAAAAAGATCTATTCAATAATCACGTTTGTTTGACCTTGGATGACGTCGCCAAGGTCAGGTCAAAATTAAATTGATTTTTAAAATAAAACACTATTTTTATTTCAAAATCTAATAGCTGTCGAGAGCTTTCCAAAATACTATAATAAAATTATTTTTTATTAAGTATTTTTCGAATTGTGAAGTTTGAATGTAAAGTATCGCCGGCATTAGCATTATTCAAGATATACCGCGCGGAAGTTGCCCAGTCGAATTTACATCTCTTGCGTGCGGGCGTGCGTGCGTGCGTGCGTGCGTGTATGTGTCAAAGTGTGGAGAAATGTGCATATTTAAAAACGCGAATTTCCGCCTCGTCTTCGAATGTCTTCTTGCAGACGTTCACATATTGATGCAGGATCTAATTGTGGCTTGAAGAATTTTGTGTAATATTTACTGTAGTGCTGTTTTCAGTTGCTGAAGATTGACTGTCTCTCCAAATCTCGCCTTTTTTTTCAATCATCTCATACATATTCGATGAGATTCAAATCCAGGCTCATTGCTGGATGTGGTAGTATCTCGATGTCGTTTTCTTCGAGGAAATTAGGGGCAATTCTGGTATGTAGGCGAGCATTATGCATTGTCATGCATTAAGGTAAAATTGCGTTAAGGTAAATTTGACGACCCATCGGCATTATATGAAGGCGCAAAATTTCCTCCATATAGCGTTCCGCTATTATTCCAGGAGGTGATAGGGTGAGATTTGTTTGTCTTCCACTCCATATCATGATGGAAATACTACCAAACGCCCGAACAAGCTCGATGCAATTCTCTTCAAAACGATGTCTATTATTAGGCCAAACGGATTCTTCTATCGGAACTGAAGAAACAAATTCGTGAACAATATGTTGTCCCACTGTCTCGCACTGTCAGCCAAATTCTGATGGGTGCGTGCATATTGCAAACGAGCACGTCTATGAGCCACAGATAATATTAGCACTCGAGCATAGGTCCGTAACCTTTCGACTGATAAACTGTAAATAACAAAACTGTAAATTTATTCCAGTTACATATTATTCCGTGTTCATTATCAAAAAGCAAACGATAAAATCGTAACATGCTTATTGAATAAAATTCAATGTACGCAAATCATTGCTCTTTTGGAAGAAGGATTAAGTCAAAGTCATGTTGCAAGGAGAATGGGTATTCATCAGTCCTCAAATGAGTGAACTGACCCTTGGATAATAAAAATGTCGATGGTACTGTAATTTTCAAATCTTATAACACGAAAAGTACTTAATGAAAAATATTTTATTATAGTTTTGAAAAGCTCTTGAGATAAGTTACAAAAATATACAATAAAAAATTGGAGTTTCTATTTAAAAAATTGAAGATGATCTTCACGTGATCTTTAAACGATTATTCAAGGTCAAACTAATGACATCATCTTATGTCCTCCTCGAAGTCACAAAACTTTTGTATAAAACATTTTTCTCTAAAATGTTTTGTTTCCGAGATATAAATTTATAAAACTTGTAATTTTAATATATGAATACGCACTAATAACCGCGTCGTTTTTTACGCTCTCAATTGCTCAGTAAAATACAACCATTATTATCGTTAATTTTATATTGTATTCTAGCATATTTTGACATGAAGTAAAAAGTATGTAGTGTAAGTACATTATTTTTTTTTAAATATCATATCTGATACTTTTATGCACAGAATAATGAGATGAATTAATTGATACAAAAAACACATTAATGAAAGTTACTTTACAAAAATGATACGTAATTGCATATCGATAATTGATATTGCAAATATCATAATTTTCTTGAAAAGTAAATATGTTTTCTTTTTTTACCAATATTGATTTAACTCATTATTTTGTATATAAAAATATTAAAAAATCGAATAAAAAGGCCAACGAACAAGTGTTTTTAATCGAGATTCAAAAATATTTATTTAATGTCATAAAATGTAAGTAAACATATCGATCACACTAGGTCTTCCTCAGTACAAGCAAAGACGCAAGAGTTCGTATACAATAACATATGATAGAAAAAGTATAATAAATAAATAAATAAAAGAATTAAAAACAACGAGCTAAAAATTCAGCGGTTTCGCAACGCAGAAAGTTATAATCCTCGCAATAAACAATTGTGACAAACCTGACGTGATCTTGATTAAAGGTCAATTACGTATAAAAGTCCATATGTCCCGTGTGTCGATGAAATTACTCAAAGTCCATGGGTATAAAATCAAAAATTGATAAGTAGGAAAACGGTTCTTCATTAGAAGGTGAGAACGGTTGTGTCCAATTAGTCAAAAATAGTCCAGGATTAAAATAACATGATGTGGTCAGCAAATTAAACTAGATACAATAAAACGGATATGGCTAAGTTGTAAATATTCGCAATAAATCGGTAGGAGTGATTCAAAGTATAAACAATAAAAGTTGCATACAAACGGGTTACGTATATCAAACTTACAGATTAATTCCAAGATGCAATAAGAAGTTGGAGATTAATAAGCGTGTGCCAGTGATTATGTACATTAAACGTTAACGTTATAACGATGTCTATGTGTCAACGTCAGGTTCGCAAATGACATGAAATGATACAGTCGATAAAAATAAATATAAAGAAATCATAGTGTCTATTTAACGTATAATGTGTGTTTTGGTATAGTATCGATATGTAAGCTAATAGGATAGTCGTGAATACAGAATGTTATTATCGCTATATTACGTAGATTTTGTACAATATTAAGATACAGTTATCAAAATATTCTAGAATAAAATATAAAATATTTTGTAAAATATATCTTTTTCAATCATCTTGCTAACATTTTTATGCTAATACTTTTATATATAGAATGTTCAGGCAAATCTACTTGTGCAAAAAGATGAATGATTCCATTAAAGTATAATTGCACTTATGAAAAAAAATGCGTCAATAGAAAAATAGACATTATTACCATTCAATTTGCCCATATTATTTCTTTTTATCTTCAATGGAATAGGTACTAAAAGCTATCCTGACATATTTTATATACGTTAAAACATAGAATACAGAACTGTGATGTATATGACTGTCGCTGATGATTAAGAGTAATTTATTGTGCGTGATGATTTCTTTCTACGAATTCTCTCTCTTGGGGTCATCGTAAGTGACCTGTGTTTTTCTTATCTCGACAGTGGCAGTGCATTCAATTAGACGCAGGAAGAAAGAACACTACATAGCTTAGAAATAATTAAGGATCTTTGTTCATTGATTTCCTATTATTTTTTTCAATCAGATATTATCAGTGCCACCATCAAAGGAACCTCTTCAATCAACTCATTGCCGAGCAAAACAACACTGCAGAATACAAATTAACAGTTCCCAGATAAACAACTAATAAGACAATGAAACTACCAGTTCTTCTGATGGTTTTCTATTGTTTTTGCGTCGATGTTAGCCGCACTAGGGAAATAACGTATGTATTCGATTAATTTATGGATTGACACTTCGATTGCACTCTTTCCTAGTGAAAAAATGCTCATCATATGTCATAATATTTTTAAGAATCTTATGTCACAATATTTTAAATATATAAAAAATTTCTATAAAAAAATAAACTTAAACTTCAGATTTTATAAATTTTCTTCGGAAATTATAAAATGAGAAATCTTATTTCAGAATTCACATATATATAAAGAATTCTAGAAAAGAGTTTCTCAGCATTTCTGAAAAGTATCTGCATATAAAAAGTTTAAAAAATTTTCTAAAAATTACAAAATTATATAGAAATTGAAAAAATTTTTGAAATTTATATAGAGATGTCGAAAAATTATGTGAAAAATTTTAAGAAAAAAATTTCGCCAAGCTTTCTTCAGATAAAATTTTCAGTAATGTCATATTTTAGTCTGTAAATGATCATAACAATACTTACAGTCATGAAGACATTAAGGATGCTATGTTAAGTCTAGTACACATGATGCGAGAAAATACAGAGAAGTTAGAGAGGCACGAAGCAAGAGAACGACAATTGGGCGAACAATTAAAAAAGACAATAACCATTCTGACGAAGCGTGTGTCCATTGTAGACGGTCTGAAGTCGCAATTGACCAAATTGGACGAGAAGATCTCAGGAATAGAACATGTGATCGCACAGGTGATCACTCATTTTGTTCGATAAAATATAGGCAATTAATTCTTAAAGGAGCTGATAATGTTTCTTTACGTAGAGGGATGAGAGAGAGCGTATACAAATGCAAAAGACCGTGGACAGTTTGGAAGACCTAGAGAATCGCTTGGAAGGCTGGCTCACAAATATCGAAAATAAAGTAGCGGAGATAAACAATCGCGCGGAAATTACATGTGCCTCGGACAATATTTCTGACGTTCTCAACAAGCTAAATGGCCTAGAGAATAACTTGATGGAAGAAGTTGCAAGATTCAAAGAAAATTTGCATAACAACGTAGCAAAAATGAATAGAGAATCAGCTACACTCATGGAGAAGACGCATGCAATCTTTTCAGAGGTGACTCATTTATAATAAAAGTAATATATCTTTCTTCTATAATATATCTATCTTTCCTCTAGATATAATATATATTTTTTTAATGCTTTCTTATGCTAAAAAAGTATTTTAAACAATATAAATTTATTTTAAGATGCAGCATGTAGTCACCAAGATTGGAGACCTCGAAAAATCTTTAGAGAAGATAAAACAGATGACACAGATCATTCAGGAGAAGCCATTAGAGCGGCAACTAGATTTGCCAGCCTTTGACGATCATGTTAGGACATTAGTGCAAGTACAAGAGCTGCTGGAGGGTATTTCTGACAGATTACAAGAATTATCCAAGTAACGTTTTGAACTTGATTTTCTTGATAATTTTGACATTCTCCGCAAGAATGTAACATTCTTAACGTTTCGATACTAATTGCTACTTCACGATGTAGGATAAATGAAGTGCAGATACTCCACAACGAGACGCAAGCTATGTTACAGGAAACTAAGCATGTGTTGAAGGATATTGTTACACGCGGTATTGATAATATTGAGGATAAAATAACGGAAGGCAAAGAAGAAACGAAGGATTTGATGGCGACATTACGGTAGATCCTGATTGTCATCCGGTGGAATAAACGCTAAATATGGTCTTCTGATCTTCTTTTATTAAATAGCAAATTACGGACAATGATTAAAATCGAACCATATTTGGCGTTAAATACGAGCATACATGAATTGCACCCTCTTCCTTAACCCTTTCTTTTAATTCTTGAGCTTCTTTAACAGAATGAATCTAGCTAACAATGCAGAACGCGTTAATCAGGAACTACAGAATCTGGAAAAGGGTCAGTCTGTGATGGTTTCTATGGCCGATCATGTTCTGGACACGAAGAAGAGGGTAGAGTACGGTGTACATCAAATCCTGTTGGAAGTGGGTGATTTAGTGAAGACCCAGGGCATTAATATTAATAGCACTCTTAGACAAAGATTTGACGGAATCTCGAATGACATCATGGATAATCAAAACGGTGCTTTGGCGAATCTTACTAGCAAAATGGAACAGGAAATGAACAAAGTAATGATCTGTTACTTGCTAACTGATTTAGCCTCGCAATGCCAAAATTTGTTGTTATTATCTTTGTTACAGGTTTGGCGGCAAATTAATGTAATGTACCAGCAGATGACGGAAAGCGCTCGAGCTCTAGATAAATTGCATCAACAGAACGAAGTCTATGTTAATGGCACAACGTCTACTATGGGTGGAATGGAGAATAAAGTAATGTAACAAGATGTGAGACATTTGAACTAAAATAAGAGAATTATATAGTCTCTTAAATAAGTTAGATTAATTAAATCTGCATTGTTCCATTATTATCACATTTATTACCATTTTATTCATTATTTGAATATGTGTATCAATTCATTATCATTATCATTTATTTTACTATTCATTATTCTCTCATTCATTACTTGAATACGCATCAAATTCATTCAGCATCTATTTTTGTGGCAAATTTAACAGATAAATAATCACAATTTGATGTTTGTTCTGAATAATGTCTAATATTTCCTACAGCAAAAAAGTGACATCACAATAAAATCATAAGATCACGTGTAAATTGTGATGTCACTGTGAAATTATAAATGTCATTATTATCTTAACTCTGTGATGATCAAGTATAAGTTACAGAAATATCACAGTGAGGTGCAATTTTTATCACAGCTGCACTGTTGCTGTGACATCATCGTAAGATATCGTAAGATAAGTTATATGATTATAACATCGTAAGAAATAAGATGTTACAATCGTGTAACTTATATGGAGGCGGAGTTTTATTTTTCTCGTAAGTAAAAAACTATACAAGATAAAATAAAAGGCGCAGCATTATGAGACTTTTCACTGATATTCTAATAATGATTTCTTCAATGCAAATTCTTCAAAGAAAGTAAATGAGAAATGTATTTTGACAATACAGTTTTTAGTTTTGTACAAAAATTAAGCAACATGTAGCTCCTGGAAGTTATATGTTCCAAAACATATTAATATAGTGGTATCTAAAGTATTATTAGAAACACCAATGCTTATAATTATTACAATAAAATTATGCATTTGGATAAACATTGCAATGATTAACATTCGATTATCAAGAAATTCTGATATATTTAACAGGAAGTAATTAATCATTCTCATCTGATAATTATTACTACAAAAATTTTGATTTATTCAACCTTATTATTTTTTCCAGACATACTGGCTAAATTTACCAGATTTTCACTTAATGCAATTAGATTATTTTTTTTCAGTGTAATAAATCATAATAATGTCATAACAATATCACACTTGACAAAGCGGACATTCGCACATCACCATGACTTTGCTGTGATATCAATGTGTCATAATTAATTGTCACAGAGCAGTTTTATTGTGACTTTTTTGCTACTGGCATATAGTTCTGAATTTATTCACTTAAATACTTTTCAAAGATAGACTTTTCAAAATTAATCATTTGAATATCCGGAATTCTGCAGGTAGGCGAGATAACAAAACGTATGACAGAGGTGGATGAAAATTTGAATTATCTGCTCGGCCGCCTATCCTTAGTAACGCAAGAATTTAATCAGATTAAGACAGGCTTGGGAAACGCGCTGGACAACATCAAAGCTTCTTTCGCGGTAGTTCAGGAGAAGGCGTTGGATCTAACTCATCCGGGTCCCCATCCACTTCCAGAAAACTATAAAAATCCGAACGAATCCAAGACCAGGAAACCAGATGGTAAGCCTTTGTTGGACTTCACGAATCACATTGCTAATGTATCCTCCAATTGATCTCGAGTCAATAAATTTTTAAAGCATTTCGATTAATTGCGTTTATTTACAAATATAAAATTTTGTACGCACTGAAAGTTCTTTCTTGTAATTTATTTCTTTTTTTACAATCCCTCACGATCATTCAAACTCAAATTAAATATTTCGTCTTGCAGTTGTTCACTGTGTTAATTTCTTTACTGTACAAACCGTTTGTTTTAGTTGTCTCCATAAAATAAGTCATTTGACTCATCAGATCATCAGGCTGACTTGGACTAATTCTCAGTTAACGGAAGATAACCATCTTCAATCTTAGCGAATTAACATCTGGCACTGCCGGCATCTTATCATTATAATCATCGGACTGTAATATACTTTGGTAAACTTTCGAATGTACTTATGTTTTTATTTACCTTGATTCAAAAACAGTTTTAAAAAAACAAATAATAATAACAACCGATATATAACAAAATAATATTAATAAAAAATATAATTAAAGTGTGATATATATATTTATATATATATACACACACACACATATATATATATATATATATATATATATATATATATATATATATACATACATACGTACATACAAGAATATGTAATCAATAGATTGCAAATAAATAGAGTAAATGTACATTTTCAAAGAAGATAAATAAGAAAATTTATAGATGTTTGCTTCTTTGTAAGATGTTTTTTAAATATAATTTAGTATTAAATAATTGATATAAAATATCCGCAGTTTAATATTTTAGATAAACAATATAGTGTAATTAACTCCCAATTATTTACCACATTATTTATATATAATCTCTGCGGCAGAAAAGAAAGCAGGATATTACTAGTAAAATACTATACATTTTACTAAAAAAATATTTTTATTACCACTACTTATAAAGCATAAACAAACTATTATAAAATAAAGAAATCCTAAAAAGAAATGTACGAAAAAAATAAAATATTTTTGTATGAAATTATATAAAATCATCTTTAATTTTGTTTAAAATTTTTGTTAACCTATTCCTATACACACACACACACACACACACACATATATATAGGGCGTTCAGGCTTTGGTGGGGGCCTGATTGGCTTTGATAGACAGAGAAGGAAGTTATTACTATTATCTGTCTCTCACTCCACGCGTGTCTCTACCCCACCACCTCAATCAGCGGTCCAGGTCTCCATGTCGATATAATAGCCATATTAGGTCCGCCATTTTGTAAATTCTGACTTCGGATTCGTAATCAGCGACTCCACAAACTACTTAATGCCAATAAAAACTGTTTAGTCTAAATAAATCGGTTGATACGTTATTCTTTCTATTAGTTTTTAGTACACCTCACTCGTTTCGGTTGCCATATTGGAGCTACCATCTTGAATCATTTAAAATGCCACTCGGCATTCAAAAATAGAAGGTTTAATGAAAATTTTAAGCCCTTGTAAAGTTATTTATCTCAAAAAATAAAATGGGCAGGGGAGTGGCCGTTTTTACAAAGAACGTCCCATATGTGTGTGTGTGTGTGTGTTAAAAATCAATTCACACCTGTAATGTATATTACATTTCCTAATATTATCCTAATAATATCCCAATCAATGCTACTAGGGTACATTGATATTTTGTGATACGTTCTTTCTGATTAACCTTCGATAAACTACATGTGACATACTCCAGCAAGATTTAAACTCCTATAACTTTAAAAAAATTTTTTTTCAAAAAAGTTGTTACTATAAGACTTATAAGTTTAGTTCGTATAAGTTAGTAAATATTATTTTTGTTTTTTGTTTTGAAAGATTAAAAAATTTAGTCCTTTTTTATTCATTTTATTTTTATACCTTAAAGGGTTTTAAGGGGATTCTGGAGTCGTCTGTTTTACCGACCAAACGCGATTATTTTCGGATATATAAAATCTTTTTATTGAAAGCATAGATTTGAAAATCCTTTTCCACAATTAAAGTATAGACAATAACGCAGTGCGGAGTGCGCGACTTTATACGGAAAACGAAAAAAAATAAAAAATTACAGTTTTGTTATCAACTTTTGACGTCGACTCGTAACAACATTGTTATATAAAAGTTTTTTTATATAAAAGTTGTGAGTATTGTAAGCATAAAACAAGCTTCGTCCGCACTAGTATTCACTTCAGGGAACAATACTATGCTTTGGAAATCAGCTAGGAGTTTTAGTACAAAAAGATTTTTGTCTTTGAAAATTTCATGTGTAAATAATATATAATAATTGGTATAGTAGAGCAATACAAAGCGTGTTGTCCTTGTCATTTCATTTTTAGTTCTGAATTAGATATGTCTTTATTATCGACATCGTTCGGCCGTCTGTGCAGCATCCCCTTAAGGAACAAGATTATAACAGAAATACTGTCATAAATTAACATTGATTTTTTCCACCTGGTTCGCGGAAGGTTAATTATGCGTATGTAATGTACAATAGGTTTCATATAGAAGTAGAAACAATTTCTTAGTAAAAATATTATTGCA
Source organism: Cephalotes varians (assembly GCA_037157785.1). Lineage (NCBI taxonomy): Eukaryota > Metazoa > Arthropoda > Insecta > Hymenoptera > Formicidae > Cephalotes > Cephalotes varians. The sequence goes on from JANQDE010000176.1 coordinate 56,601, forward strand.
TATTTATATGTATATGATAATTTCGACAAACGCTTTCATGATAACATCCTTATCATTTATCGTATCATCATGCCTGAGCTCGCGAAATGTCTCTCTTAGTTCTGTGATTAGTAAACTTTAAATACTAATTTAAAAACTATTATAGCGACATTCTTGTATTCGGATTTTATATTTTAAATTACCTCAAGAATACGTCTTAAAGGGATGGTAGTGGGGAAACTCTATATATTAGAAAAAAATAAAAAAAAATCGCAGGACTTTTTTCAGAAGAAAAAATGTTATTCCGCATATGTAAAAATATTAATATAAGATCATCAAAAAGTGATACATATTTTAACAAATATTTTATCATATTTTATTCTGCCATGAAGTATGAAATATCTTCTGAGATTTCACTTTCGGATGGTCTTATCTTAATATTTTATGTAAGACAATAATTGGTAATGTCATATGTATATCAATATGCTATACACGTTTGTATTGTAACAGTTCTTTATTTCTAAACGGTAGAAAATATTTTTACTTACGCAAGAGTGCAAAGAGGGACTGACGGAGCCTGCATGCAATAATTAGATTCGCTACGCGCAAGCGGAAGCCTACGCTTGGAAATAAATTTTTATATATCTTTTACTGATAAATCCATTTTTGACAAATACAACAAGTAATCGTAATTCTCGTAACTTTCACAATGCATCGAAAAGAGCCCGATCTCCGAGAATCCATGTTTCGTTAAAGAATCTGAGGAATAAAAAATTCCGAGAAGCAAAATTTCCAGAGATTTCCAAGAGTCTTCTACACAAAGAGAAAATAGTATTTCAACTAAATTAATAAATTTATAAATGTTCGAAATTTTAGGAACCGAAAAATCAAGTCATGATTTCAAATTCTAAGGATTTGAGAAATTACCGCAAAAATTTCAAAATATAAATTTCCTCAAAAAATTTTTCTAAAATATTATAATAGCAAAAAAATTAAAAAATTCTAAAAAGCAGTTCAAGAAGTCGAATAAGTCCGAACCGATAATCGGTGGCTCCCTGCAGATCGTGATATAAAATCTCGAGAACGCATCTTCATTTTAAATTCAGCAAACTGTTATTATTTACAATGCATATGTATAGATTAAAATCGCTAATCGCCTTGTCTTAAACCACGAATTGGCTAACTGTGCTAGCCAATATAATTAATGATCACTTGAACCTAAAGTCGCATTCATGAAGTCACGCTAAGAAGGATCACAGAGAAAACCGAAGATAACGCGATTTTTTTCTCTTTTGTGCATACACGAGTCTTCTCGTCTCCCCCATGCCCTCATTTTGCGTATGTCGAAGGAGCGACACGTACGATAACTTCGACAGTATGTCATTACATCACATTACATTATAATATACTTTGAGCTCCGATAATGTTTTTTTTTTTTTAAGCTATGTGAGAACTGTATAGAGACTTAACATTAGATACTTTACATTAAAGCATAGGTCCATTTAATCACATAATGGACGACGTCGCGTTTTTCTTCTTTTTGCACGCCTATGTAGTTGAATATTAATTACTAAACAACGATAATGTCTGTTCTGCCTGTCTATCAGCCCATTCGCTGCAGCAAGCTTATAGTAAGCATCAGTTAATAACATTATGAAAGTGTAAATAGCTCTGTCGTTTCGTCGCGAAGACCCCTTCGGTTTTTTCTTTCCGATGACCTTTGGAACGAAAAAAGAGGACACAAGAATTATGCATACTTGTCCAAAGATCCGAAACTTCGAAACTGAAAATAACTAGAACTTCTCATATTTCCAAGAGGTCAAAAGCCAAAAGTTCCAAGACTCTCCTGAAACCGTGCTATCTTTGCGACGAACCAACGTTACAATTCATCGCAGTGCTGGATCTTTTTATAAACAATGTACTTATACTTGCGACCCCTAGGACAAGTAGTCTTTTTTAGTAACCGAGAGAATAAATTACGTCGATTCTTCATTAAAGAATCCCTTTAATATAAATTAAATTGCATCTCATAACACAAAACAATTAAATTTTAGAATTTGCAAACGTTTTAATGTCAGAAAAAAAATAAAATCATTAAATTTTTTTGACTCAAGAAGATAATATAATTGTTGTAGCATACACATAATAAATAAAAAATATATAAAAAATATAAAAATATATGTAACAAAAATATAATTAAAAAAATATGTAAAATATTTAAAAAAGGAAATTGACGTTGATGCAATCGATTCTTCGAATATATATTAACGTTGCTTTAATTACACAGAATATTACAAAATTTGAGCATGAAGACACTTCAGCAGAAAAGTTCAGCAGAAAAGGAATTACGTAACAAGAAATACATATATAACTTCGTAATCAACAAATCATGAACTAATTGAAGTTATCTGTGAATTGGACATGAAAGTATAATTAATGTAGTATTAAAGTATTAATTTTAGCAATCATTAACATTATCTTACACATGACTTATCAATAAAGTTGATTACAGTTCAAGATTGATCAATCTCTAAGATCGATATTCATAATCGATTTTTATATCAAGAAAGTCTCAAGTAATATCTTAAGATGCTAATACGATTCTGTGATTGACTTATGACATCTTAAGATCGTACTTAAGACGATCTTAAATATAAGAACTGACTATGAATACCTGAACTGTTGTATTAAAAAAATTGTTACTCGGAAAAAGAATCGCTTGTACTTTCATTACTTAGTTTTTCGCCAACTTTTCTATTGCGGTGTTTTTATACTCATATTTTTGTGCATTCTGTCACGCGCTATAATTCATGTAGGATGTATAATCGCGCTATGTGCCCATGATACAACATACCTTATAATTCTAGCGAAAACGCATACAGGTAGAGATTATCGTCTCTTCCCCTTATATACATGTACATGCCTTCAATTCGATAGAAACATCATTATTCACGAGCGATTGATTTCCTAATCGTTTTTAGCGACTCAGAAAGCTCGCAACGCGTACTTTACACTCTCTCACTCTTGTCCTTCTTTCCTTTCATCTTTCTCTCAATTTTCAGACAGCTCGAAGATAGCAAGTGTAAAAAAGGATACTGTGAGTCCCTGCTGTGATGACTGTTTATATTCATTAACTTTGTTTATACAAAAGGATCTCCTAAATAAAGCTATGTAAATTCGAAGTATTGGACGCGTTATCGGAATGCATAGATTTGTTTTTTCCCTTCTCTTTTTCTTTGTCTTTTTTCCTCCAATTGATTTCCTCAGAGCGCATATCTTTTCCGCTTTTCGCTTTCTTTTGTCTTCAAGAGCAAAGTGGAAGAGTGGATACTCGCGTTTAATTCGTTTTGTTTATATCAGACGCGTGCGATGCGCGCATCTGCCGTGGCAGTTTTTTCTTCACTTCTCTCTTTTTCTATCTCTTTATATTCATTTTTCTTTTTTAATTAATATTATTACTATTATTATTATTATATCATAAATGTCTGTGATCAACACGAACTAAACAAAATACCAGAAATAAAGAAATAAAGAAATATTTTAAGTTGTTGCACATTCTATAGCTTCCAAGTTCTCAAATTCCAAAATCCTCAAAACAGAAAAAGTTTTAAATGATCTCCTCTTAAACTTTCTTTGTATTGTTGAATGTCAAAAGCAAAATTTTTTTATAAATTAATGCAACCATTTAAGAAAAAGTTCCTTTAAAATCTGAGTTTCTGAATTGCAAATGTAACATACAGAAAACCTTATCATTCCGTGGATTTCTTTGTCTAGGAAATTTCTGCAACAATCCTAACAGCTCGTCACATTAATTAAAAAGAATATCCATATGGAACTATGTTAAAGACACAAATGAAAGCACATACACGCGCGCACAGAAGTCTTGAACGATGCACAATCCCCGGTCTGTCCACTCGACAATCGACGCGTCGAAGACACGGTTGATGGCTACTGATGGTGGTTATCCCGAGTAATAGATAGTCCAGGTATCCGACTCACTCCTCAACATATTGTACTCATAGAAGTGACTAGGGCTTAAAGCGGCTGCTAGCTCGAGTCGCTCGAAGTGGACGCGCGCGGCTGACGCTTGCCACGCCTTCGGGGATGCGAGTGGTCCTAGCTGCTGGTAGACGCGATAGGACTAACTGGGCTGAGAGGACTGCGCGCCGAATCCCTCAAAACACCAGTCAATGTTACCACCAGTTTGCGGCTGCCAGCATGGTCACGGTGTTCGCCTAACCAAATACCCTGCCATGTGCCCAGCGCCAGCTTACCGTCGGTGATTGGAATGCTCAGTGACGAGCCCAAAAAACAAGCCTTCACGTGCGCCGGCTGTGAAGCATGAGAAACATTCGGTATTATCTTGCCGATCTTTTAAATCACCTTACTTATTCACAAATTGCAATAATCAAAGATATAGAACTGATTCTTTCAAGCATGCTTGTGATATATGTGTTTTTATTATAAAATATATCTCTTTTTCTCTTATAAAAAGTTTTATGTAACCATATTAGTTTCTCTGATCTGTTAAAACATGTTATTATAGAAAATATCTAATAAAAATGATAATAACATTTGTTTTAACATATATGATTATTTATTACAAATAAATTTTATTGATTATATGAAATAGTTACTGATTAAATGAAATTATCTGTTTTAATATCTATTATAGCATAAAAACACTGAAATTTTACAAAAAAAATTTATCAAAAAAGAAATATTTTCAGAAGCGTCGAACTTACCATATCATCGGGTCCTTCACAGCTATGCCTGTATTCCAAGCCTTCAGGAACTATTTTGTTAAGCATCATTTCCATATCATCTCTTACATCTGGATCCCAACTCTCATTTAACGCTAAACTAGCTGAGGTATGAAGAACTATGGAAAAGAACAAGTTTATCAGCGAAGAAGTAACTTGTTTGCTTTTCTTTATATGTATATATTTCAAAGCAATCAGCAGAAAGCATGAAAATAAAAAAACTTGATTCTGATCCATTGATCTATGAAGGAAACTGAGCAATTAGTAATAGGTTAGTAGTACTCACTCTGGATGTGGCAGAGACCAATAGAAAACTGGCAGAGCTCAGGTACCTGCCTGAGGATCTCCTCGGTGACGAGGTGAACGCCCCGATGCTGCGGCCTGAGATTAATCTTGGTCTGAAACCAGCCGGAGCCGATCTGGATGCCACGGTTGGAGGAAGCCATGGCTACGCGGAGGCGAACGGTGCGAAGGCAGACGGAAGGGGCAGGAAAGTATCTCCTAGATACGTTAACCGTTGAAAGAGCGCCAGCGAGTTACTCCAAATGGCCGATGCGGAATCCCATTTTGCGATGGTTACGTATAATTCGTCGCGTGCGCCGCGATATGATCTACCCGAGCGCTCGGGCCGCGAAAGAAGGTTAGGTTATGACGGAGATGAGCGAGCGAGAGGGTGAGAATGGAGGACGCGCGAACGAAGAGAGCGAAGGAGGAGAGAGGAGAAAGTGGGATGAAAGAGAGGTAACGATTCGATCGCTAGGCGCAGCGCGCACGATACGAACATAGCGCACGCACTTACCGCGCAGGGCTACGCGAGGTACGGTCGGATGCACGACATGCACGCACACACATGTACACGCGCACGTCGCCGCGACACCGCTCGCTCACACTCGACGTTCGACAGTGGCAACAGACGGTTGACGGACGGCGGGCTCGAAGTGCATCGCGAAACTGCGTAAACGAATTAGGATCGTGAGGGGCGAGCGACAATGTACGGCGTGGGACGGCGACCGCGTGTGCCGTGCCTGCTGTACGCTACCTTTTGGCGATTGCAAATGGCGGTGTGTGTGACACCTCGACTGCAGCGGCGACACTCCGCGCATAAGCGCGCACTCGCGTGAAACTTGTATTCGGAACGGGCAGCGACTGCGGTCACAACTACTTTTACACTGGCTTCATGCTCTTTCATCTTTAATAGGAACGTTAACACGTCGATAATACTATATTATAAATGCTAGCAATATTTTATTGATCGTGTGTTAATGAATTAGAGTAGAATATCTATAATCTGGATTTCTTGATTCTTGATCATCAATATCATTAAAGGCCTTTGTACATAAGGTCTGTTTTTTATTCCTGCACTCTTTGAACTGGTACACACGGTGCAATAAGTTGAAGTGAAGTAAATATATATGTTTATTGCACCGTGTGTACCAGTTCAGAGAGGAATAAAAAAACAGACCTATAAAAAAGTTTTAAGCTGATTCTACAATGCGATTGCGTTCCGATATTCTCTGCCAGTACTGAAAATCTATAGTGCATGTTATGTATACTATAGCTTTTCAGTACTGGCAGTGAATATCGGAACGCAGCCTTAAGGCCGAAGCACAGACTCTTGCATAACGCATAAGGCATAAGAAAATCAACCAATCAGAATCCTTCATTTCTTGGAAAGAAAGGAAATAAAGAACTTTGATTGGTTGATTTTCTTATGCCTTATGTCTTATGCGTTATATAAGGGCTATTGCACACGAAATGCACAGTATAGCATAAGTATGGCATAAGGTCGTTGGACCAATGGGAATCTTACGTAAATCAATATGGCGGCTTTATGCTAGACGTTCATTGGTTCAGTGGTCTTATGTTATGCATATGCAGCTTATGTTATTTTGTGTACGATAGCCCTTAGAGTCTGTGCTTCGGCCTTGAGTCTTTAAGCCGATTCGCTTAGGCTGGCTTCCCATGGAGCGTAACTTGCGTAAGCGTAACTTGCGTCAGCCAATCAAATCATCTCTGCTACCATACGCAAGATTTGAGTCTGGCAGCTGAGACGATTTGATTGGCTGACGCAAGTTACGCTCCATGGGGAGCCAGCCTTAGTGTGCGGTCTCATGGACTGATATTTTCCGCGTAATACATATCGCGTAACCAATCAAAGGCGCTCCGCGTTTTCTATTATGTCTGTTTTGAAAAGTTGCTTATTACGAGAATTTACGCGACTTTTGTGTGAGTGTAAAGCCAACGGCACACGATGCTTGTTTTCCTGCTGGATTGCTTGCGTTTTAGTAAATTACTAGAAATTCTGCCTTCTGTTTGGTGCAATTTTAGTAATTTACTACGTGTACCGCAAGCTTTAGGCTGGCTCCCCATGGAGCGTAACTTTCGTCAGCCAATCAAATCATCTCTGCTGCCATACGCGAGATTTGAGTCTGGCAGCTGAGACGATTTGATTGGCTGACGCAAGTTAGGGCTATCGCACACGAAATGCACAGTATAGCATAAGTATGGCATAAGGTCGTTGGACCAATGGGAATCTTACGTAAATCAATATGGCGGCTTTATGCTGGACTTTCATTGGTTCAGCAGTCTTATGTTATGCATATGCAGCTTATGTTATTTTGTGTGCGATAGCCCTTACGCTTACGCAAGTTAAGCATCTACAATGAGCAGTAGCAGTATGGATGAAGCTGTAAGAGTAAGAAATTGACCAATCACGGTCGATTGTAAGAAAGATAGTTGACTGTGATTGGTCAATTTCTTACTCTTACAGCCTCATCCATACTGCTACTGCTCATTGTAAACGATGCTTTAGTCCCGGTCTACAATAGGTGTAGTAAACCTTAAGCCTTAAGAAATTAACCAATCATGATCGAATTTGAAGAGAAAAATGAACTATGATTGCTCAATTTCTTACGGCTTAAGGCTTACTGCACCTATTGTAGACCGGGGCTTACACTCCATGGGGAGCCAGCTTTACTACGTGGCAGCAACGCTTCTATTTCTGCGCAATTGCTGTCGCGCATGCGTGAAAAACCCGACCCATCCGAAAACTACTCTGACGTCAGTCGGAAACCTACAGATCAAGAAGAAAAAGTTTTTCTGTTTGTTTGAATCTTCACAAGAAACCTAGTATTAAGGAAGAAAAACAAGATAGTGTTTTTCATTTTCCTTAAAATCTACATGACGAATAACATATTGTAAATATTATGTGGCTTGTTTGACTTAACAAATTTATCCTAGACTTCACGTTATACGTCGACAAAGAACAGGGTAATTGTGGAGAGTAGTTACACTGGCACAAATATCAACAAAATTATGCTCAATCGACGCGTTTTTGCACGAAACGAAAGAATCTAGCAGAAGAAAGCGTCGCTCTGCTTCGCGAAGCGAGATATTAATTGTTAAAGTTTGTCACTTTTTAGGTTATGAAACCTATCATCAACTAACGTAGCGCATGCGTTTATCGATTCTTCCAATAGTACACGAAATTTAAAATCAAATTAAAAAATCGATTAGTCACTCGTGCAATATTTCTATTATATATAGTTTTATTCTAAATAGACCCATGTGGACAGTGGAAAAGTATAAACTACGGCTATGCCGTCCCGAACAAAAAAAAAAAAACATTCTACCTGCTTAGAACCTAACTGCCTAGAAGTTACAGTCTAGACAGTGTATAATTACTATTAAATACATAAAATTTTATTTTTATGTCTAGGCTGCAACTTCTAGGCAGTTAGGTCCCTATAATACACGTCACATGCACTATAGAGGTCTGTTTTTTATTCCTGCACTCAGTAAACATATTTACTTCACTTCAACTTATTGCACCGTGTGTACCAGTTCAGAGAGTGCAAGAATAAAAAACATACCTTAGATTTTTAGCGTTAACAGTGTCTTCCTGAATGCATCCAATATCCGATAATACAAACTCTGTGCACAGTGGGTGAATTCATTTATGCAGTCACTGCTGTAGAAGGTATCATTTTATCTTTGTTTACGTCCAATGAACAAGGAAGATAAAATGATACCCTCTGCAGCAGTAACTGCATAAACGAATTCACCCATAGATTTTCAGCTAAATTGCGCTAATAGCGTCTCCGAACGCAGCTATTGTCAGCAAATTGCTGTCAGAAATATGATGAAGCTTGCTAGACATGATATGCCAGCAGATTGAGAACAGAACCTGATTCGAGTAGACCTTGCTCAGTTTCTGCCACCAATCTGCTGGCATAGCCTGTCAGCAGACTTTGGGTGCGTTCCACTTAACGTCCGCAACGCTCGCGTGCGTCATTTTATCTTCGTTGTAATCGAATGTCAAACAAGGATGAATGATGCACGCGAGCGTTGCGGAGGTTAAGTGGAACACACCCTTTGTCGACAAATCCAGCTAATGCGGACACAGATAGCTATGGTTTTGTAATCAAAATCTGATCGAGTTTGCCGCCAATTTGGTATCAAATTGCTAACATTTTGCTATCAGGGAGTGTAGTTACTCTCCACAATTATCAAGTACAGTATTGAACCTGAATAGTTTATCTTACTTTTAAGGTTAGAATCGCATTCTCGTCACAACGGGGGCCGAACAATCAGCCATGTCCGTCTCTCAGATGGAAAGTATCCTTTAAATTTATAATTGCACATCGATATCTTGTTATAAGAACGTCTTTTTTTATAAAATTAAATTTGAAACAATATACAAGCATCTTCAAAACATATTTAGTTTTATAAATCTAATAATTCTTATTTTCTAGAATATATTTTTGTACATATGTTCCTAACACAGTTAAACATAAATCAAATTATAGATTATACTTGTAATCTTATGTTTAAGATTGCTTAAATCATAAACAATCTTAAGATTCTACCCAATCAATAAAATGATGAGCATCTCGAGATCGTACTTAAGACGATCTTGAATATAAGATCAAATTATTATCGACCTATAATCTCTTCCAGTTTGTAAACAAGGAACAAATTCTAGTATATATGAGAATCATTTTCCTTAATAGCAAAATGTAGAGAACTTGTTCAATTTAAAGTTTGCAGTGAAGGAGTTGGAAAGAAATTCAAAAAAATGTGAAAAGGAAGAGAAGCTGGAGAAGACAAAAATCAAGAAAGCAATACAGAAAGGTAATATGGAAGGTGCTCGCATTCATGCGGAGAATGCAATTCGACAGAAGAATCAGGCCTTGAATTATCTCAGAATGAGCGCCAGAGTAGATGCAGTGGCTAGTAGAGTGCAGACAGCATTGACAACTCGCAAAGTTACCCAGTCCATGGCCGGTGTTGTTAAAGCCATGGATGCTGCTATGAAATCGATGAATCTAGAGAAGATCTCTGGGCTTATGGACAAATTTGAAAGTCAATTTGAAGATTTGGATGTGCAAAGCTCGTACATGGAGAACGCCATGTCGCAAACCACAACTACTAATGTACCTCAGAACGATGTGGATGCTCTGATGCAGCAAGTTGCGGATGAAGCTGGGTAAAAATCTATTTCCATTACTATTTCTATCTGCTATTTAAAATTTTTTTATGATTAAGACAAAGAGCTTAAATTCTCAACTCATACATAATGCAAAGAGAAATTGTTTTAAGATAAATCAAATCCCGTTATATTTTAAAATAAAAATCTATGTTTATTTTTATTTTGATTTGACATTTGCTTGTCTTGGCTCTTTCTTTTACATTATTGCTTAGAAATTATTTTAAATATTATTTAAACAAGTTTTCATTTATTACTTTGAGCTATATCTAAATGACAAAAATTTTTATTTACTAGGTAATTTCAAAATTAATTGACTTAATTTTTGTACAGATTGGAATTGAATATGGAACTTCCATCGGGTCAACTCGGCAGTATTGGTACTTCGACAGCAGTAAGCCAGGAACAGGATGAATTAACACAGAGATTGGCACGACTTAGAGAATAATGATAAACCGCTTTAATGTATATTGTGATTCAGGTTTTATAAATTATGTAATATGTTTCCAACATTATGGTAAGCACTAGTGTTGCTTGATAAATACATGTATTTTTTAACTTTCCTTAATTCTAAAGGATAAGCCCAAGCAAATAAGTAAAATAAAAAGACATTCTAGATATAAAGCAGCTTGATAATTTCCGTGGCATCAATGAATATATAAAAATATATATATTATTGGTTACATTGATTTGTTTGATGGGTAGAGCATTAAATTTATGAACAATTAGTTTTTTGCTATTTTGTATTTTTGTAATTTATTTCTAATTTTACAAGACACTTTCCATAAATATTAACTAAAATATATGATTATTTAACATAATCTACCTTTTCTGAAACACAAACATAAAAAATGAATTGAAATTGAGATTAATTTTAACAATGAACTCATTAAATTTTTTTGTTAATGTAATTTGTAATCGTGAAGTGCAATCTCTAAATGCTGTAAGAGTCAATTGTACATTATATAAATAGAAAATAAATATTTATTATTCGTTAACTTTGGAAGAAAGTTCTTTACTATTTATTTTAAAACTAAGAAAAAAATTCATAAATAATTTTTCAATCCTAATATTGAATTCAATTGAATAAAATAACTGCTGAACATAATCAAAGAAAGTAATTTAGTATATTATATTTTAATTTTCAGTATTAGAAGTGATCATTGGAAATGACAATGAAATACTTCTGTATATCTTTGTAAATAAGTACTCACTTATTATTTATAATATCAAAAGAATAATGTAGTGTAACATTTCTTTTTTATTAAAGTATTTTAGTAAAGTATAATTTTTATAAAAATTTGTAATAGCTAAAAAATCGTTACACGTACAAATATATATGTATATATGCATATTTATAAAAATAAATAACTTATAATAAAAAATGTAACAAATATATGAAGCAAAAATGCATACTTTATCTTTTTTATTAAAATATCAAGTACATTGCATCGAAACATCTTCAATATGAGAAGTATAGCTAAAAAATAATTTGTTACTAATAAGATATTGCAATTAAAGATTAATATATTTTAATAACAATATTTGTTTAAAAAATGCTAAAAAATTGATAAAACTTTGTATTCTCTTTTTTCATTATTAAAAGTAAGAAAAATATAATATTTATTATTTACTGTTATATTTAATATATTCACAGTAAAAAACTATGTTTTGATATACACTGCTACTATCCCAGTAAACGAAAACGGATTAGAATGAATAAATACGATCGAATACGATTAAATACCATTTCTTGATCCGTGGAAATGGAATTGAATCGCATAGAAAGTACATAAAGTTAATTCGTATCTTATTTTCCAAGATGTTGAAGATGAATATAAAGAAGAAAAAATCAATCTTTTCAGTGAATGTAGATATAAAATAAATTATGTACGATCGTGCGAATTATTAAACAAATTATTCATTTCTTTGAACCCGCAACAATTAAATGTAATATATATATATATATATATATATATATATATATACAGGGTGATTCAGAATAACCTCATGTCTTTGACCTATTCCTGAGGATATTCTGAAACGATTTTTCCTTTAGCAAAAATTCCTCTCTCTCCCCCGTCCTCCTACATCACGCATTTTAAATATGATAGTTTTGATATAAAAATTATGTTTACATGTACAGAATTATTAGAAACAAGGCGGCAAATAGTTAATATCATTTTTAAATCTGTCATAATTAAAGTGTCAGTGAGTGAGTTGGTAAATAAATGAGTGAAAGAGAGAGGGGGGAGAGATATTGTATTCGAGCGTCAGCTGATCACAGCTGAGCGTCTCACATAACGCCCGTATCGGACAGTGAGTTGCGCCGCCCCTGCCTATCTCCCATACGCGCCTCGTGATTCGATCTTATCTATTATATTTAAATGTACATTCTGTAAAAATTTAGGTGAAAAAAAATGGAAAAAACAGGCTCGAACAACATTCAGCAGAATTCCAATCCGATGCCATACTCGCTATGTTACGCTTGCTATATCTATTGAATAGCTATAGCTATATCTATAAGAGAAAAAGAGACTGCTCGAGACAGAAGAGAATAGCTCGAGAAAAAAAAGACAGCTTGAGAAAAGAAGGAGACAGAAGAGATAATCGCTTCGTCGACTGCTCGATAGCGAGTGCTGCACGCGTGCTACAATAAATTCCCATCTTGCAATTCTGATCGGAACTCGGAACACTAGACTCAAAATTATATTTTAGAGAAAGAATTGAAGTTGTCGGTTCGAGTACGCCCATTGACATCCAGATTCATAATTAAAAAAAGAATTAAAGCAAAGACGCAAAATGAATGAAAATATATTAAGACGGATAAAACGCCAGTTGAACGCAAAATTCTATGTGATGAACGATGCGTGGTTAAGAGATTGCGTCGAATTCTTTATTAGGGATAAAGTTCCTCATGAAGTATGTTGCAAATTATCATTTTGCTGTTTACGTGCATCATCGTTAATTAAAATTATAGAATAGCAACATAAAATTATGTTATACCTTCAGTTAAAAATATGAAATGTTTTGTTATAACTCGCCATTTCTCGACTCAAATGAAATGCATCAGTTGTTATAAAAATTAAAATTATGAAGATTTTAAAAAATATTCATTAACTTGTCAATTTGTATATGATTGAATGTTTAAAATATATGTATTGCATGCAAAATTAGTTTATAAAAAATAAAATAATAGGAAATACAGGAAAAAAGAAACATTTAATTGTCAAACAATATTAAATTTATTAAAATATTTTTAACATTCTATAAATTGTACAATTACAGTTGCCAGTATGGCAACTTTAATTGTATAAATTATAAAAAATAATTAACAAATATCTCAGTTTATTTAATTACTTGAGACAATTTCTGTGATTGTGTTATAGATGACAGATAGGCATATTTTTGAATTTGTGGAAGGCCAATGGCAACTGAGTGACTTACGAGAGATTAGTAATGAAAATGGATGTCTCCCAAGGAATCTAGTACAGCAGACACATACTATATTGACTGGTACTTATATTCTTCAGGTGAGCTTTGTGGTATTTCTTATCATAATACATATTTTGAGAGATCCAAATATCATATGCAGATCATCCGGTATGAGCATAGGTAGACAAGATGTATGATATAGCAAGTGCCAAATATAAGCAGCTTTGTGAAATTCGTAAAATTGGCAATGAGAACTTGGAAGGAGTGGAAGAAGAGAAGCCAGTGGAGTGGCAGCCCAAAGGCAAAAGAATGATGCAACTATGTCTAACTGATGGAATACAGGATGTCACTGCGATAGAGTACACTCCACTCAAACAAATAACTGTACAGCTTTTTTCGTTGTTGCACGATTTAAATGGATGTACTACTTATCCAAATTATCAAAATGATAATTCTACAAATGTTTCTTTGTAGGGTACATTACTTCCTGGCTATAAAGTGATGATAATTGGCCCAATTGACTGCAGACGCGGTATTATTCTTTTAGAAGATGGCAAGTATAAAGAAATTGGTGGAGAAGTGGAAACTCTACTGAAATCCAACGCGCTGGAGAATGTCTTGGCAAGAGCTCTGTAAAATTTAATCCAATTTTTCTTGAAGCTAAATTATTCTTGATTTTTTGGCTCTAGTTTCATGATCTTTATTTTATTTAATTGTCCAGAAGAGAACCAGAAAACCTTGATCCATACAATGATAATGGATCATTCAGAATCACAAATCAGAACGCCCAGAACATAGTATCTAATCCTAACAATGACAGTTTTTTCAATGATGATTTTGAAGAAACTGTTGATTTGGAAGCAGTAACAGCGATTGAACGACGGAGCCAAGAAATCAATGCTGTTCAAGAAAACTTAGAAAATACATGCAGACAAGTGACTAGGAAAGAAACGAATGAAATTATAGAAAACACATTAGAAGATATAGACTTTGAACCTTTAGAGGATTGGTGAGTATTGAAGTATCAAAAGAGAGAGAGAGAGAAAGCTTAATATGAATTTAGTATAGATAATAATTATAATATTCTATTTTTAATTACAATATAATTTTTAGCCATACAAAGATTTGCTTTAAAATTCACAATTTTCCCGACGATACAAAAATAAACTTTACTTTGCTGTATATTGTCCTCTTATTGTATCGAGCAATCATTCTAGGCCCAGTGATTACACATCAAGGCCCTCACAAGCATTGCTATCGCGAATGGAGACTAAGAAAATTGACGAGAAGGATGATATAACGATAATTGAACAAACGTCAATTTCCACACATGATTTTCACAGCAAATCGCCGCCTCCTATGAGTTCTATTAAGAATAAAAATTCTTTAGAATTTCCTGATGAAGATTTTGACTTCGATGATTGCGACATCATAAATAAAATAAAGGAATCGCAGAGGTTCTTTATCCATTTCTATGCATTTTCATATTATTTTCAATGTACATTTATTGTATCTATATATTTATTTTTCATTCGACATTTTTCAGTCAACAAGGTGAAAATACTTTAAAAAGTAAAATCGAAGCGTGTCCTTCGTCAGTAATGCCTACGAAATTGACGAATTGTAATGTTCCGATGAAAGTTAAGAAATGTACATCTATGAAAACAGCACAAAATGAAAAATCAATGGTATAATATTTATAATATAATGTTTTTCACCATGAATGGTTCTTATATTTTTTTCTTTCTCTTTAATTAATACTTTCTTTTTTCTTATTTAACTTCATATTTTTGCTAAAGGTGAACACTTTGAGAGCAATACAGCAAGTGCCAACGATTAAAACTATTCCCAACTTTTTCGAACCCCAATCAACCTCCAAAATTTGCGATAGCCTGAGTGACGTGTTACGAGAGCCTATCACAGGAAAAATATACAAGACGGTGAGAGGTCAAGTGAAGAACCATTCGGCATTAATAAAACAGGGTAAATGCTGGTCGGTAACGGCACTGATCGCGGATCATACTTCCAGTGTAGAAGTCTGTTTCGATTCTGAGGTATATAAGAATAGTTTTCTAAGACTCTTAGTATCTTACTGCAGTCATTTATTATGATGAGAGAAAGAAATCGTGAGAACATATTTTTTCTCATTTCTGATTTTTTTCTGTCTACAAAAAAACAAAGGTCTTAGTATCTTCAATATCTTCAATAAATGTGAATTACTGAAATCCTTTTAGATTCTGGAAGGTTTTCTCGGATTTACTGTACAGGAATTTTCGCAAAAAAAAAAACTTGCCAAGTTGGATCCTCAAGTAAATAATGAACTACGATTGGTAAGATGGATGTGTTCATATAGATATGTTGATGTAGTAATTTTGTTAAGATTTTTTCAAATCCAAATTTTTTAGAGTCTACGCAAGGCACAACATGAAATTCAGAATCTAGATGCATTATTGAAACTAGAATTGGCTCAGGATCAAATGCCTAAAATCGTTGGTATTACGCAGTTGACTACGCAACAAAAGAAAGAAATCATGAAGATATGAAATCGTAAAATATATAAAATATAAATTGCAAGAAAGAGAGGAGAGGAAGTTTGATAACTTTTCAAAATTCAAAAATATCTGATGCTTTAGATAAATATAAAATAATGTGTCTCCTGCAATCAAAACTATAAATAATAATCGCAAAAAATTGTAATTTTAAGTTAGATAAGTATTGTACATTTCAGAAACTAAAATCATAGAACATTTTTGTACAATTTACAATAAATGTCATTTTTAATAAATAAAACAATTCAACAATTGACATAAAGAACATATGGTGTCATTCTTGTTCTATTCTGTCTCAGATCTTTATTTTAAAATTTCATTTAAAATATTCAAAGTTAGTTTCTTTATACAAATCGTCGTTAAAGAAATCGTCGCTCATCAAAAGAAAACAAATTCCGATTAACGAATTGCATGATCATAGCATTTATTAACTGGTACAATTGATCATTCCGCAGTGGTACATTTTTGTCTCAACTCATTGTTTTCCATCGTTCATTTTTTCTCACGTATTCATTTTTTTTTTCACTCGCACTTCTCTCGCGCATTCTTGTTTTCTCACTCATTCAACGTGATAACAAGTTCACAGTTTTAATTAATATCGTTTTTTATTGTTACAATAGATTTACACTTATTGCACGCTTTTCCGTGATATAAAACTCATTCCTCTCTCTCTCTCTCTCTCTTTCTCTCGCTCTCTCTCTCTCTCTCTCTCTCTCTCTNCTCGCTCGCTCGCTCTCTCTCTCTCTCTCTCTCTCTCTCTCTCTCATTCCCTTTTCTTGTTTTCACTCTCTCGAGATATAAAATAAATCGTTGAAACATGTCGCACCGATGATTCTGTCTCTAAGGAGGCTCTGCAAATAAATTGTTTAAATAACAATAATTTAATATAAATATCAACGCAATATGTCTTGTGAATTTCTACAATCGACATTGGGCTTCTATTCTCTCTTTAACCTTGATTCTTTCTTTTTTCTGCTACGATAAGCGCAACGTCGTTTCTTGTCAGTAGCATCAGTTCGCCTTTCGTTGATCTAACTAAAATTTGTCTTTCATAAAATAACATTTTCGCAACTATTTTTCGTAGGAAACGCACATTGATTGCTTCGAGCCTTCGAATCTTCCGACACCGTGGATCCTCGAATTCACGAATTGCCGAAGACACAAAATCTCGAAAACTTACATATGTATTATTCTTTATATTTTATTTCATTGGAAATGCTTGATCGATGATTAAATTTAAGGAAATTTAACTAAAATTTTTGAATTCCTGTAACCTTAACTAATATAGAAGCCACTAAAACTAGATCCTGGGTACCTTGAATCCTGGGAAAGTCGAGATCATAAATAAGTCACTACTTTGTTTCCTTCAACTAGAGCTTAGCGTTCTAAAAGCCTTATATCATGGCAATTTGAATCTCTGAGTTTGTGAATTTATGGATTTTTAGAAACGCCAATTTTCCAAGGAAAGTATTTCAAAGCATTTATTTCGAGATTTTCAACTCTTTAAAACTTCGAATTCCTCTCAGAATTTTTCTCAGAATCTCAGATTTATGGAATTCGAGATTTATCATCATTTTCTTCGGTTCAATAAATCAGCAAATTATAATGATTCTGGTCTTTAACAACTTTTGAATTCTGGAAAATTTCGATCACAGAAAAATTTGGAATTTCCATGATAACAGGCGTTTCCTTGAGTCCTTGATAATCGTGGATTCTTGGTATCTCGGATCTCGGGCTTTCACGGAGCTTTTAGATCTTTGCGGATCCTTCAAAACTCACGTAGCGCTCTCTCACTACCTCCCGATTTTCTCACAGAACGATGAACTTTTGGAGGAATTAGTTTTCGAAGATGTTCGTCATCATGTTCGAGTCTTCCTCGGCCGGGACGATTTTCTGCAGTTCAACAGTACATGAGATGCGCAGATCGATCACCAAGACGGCGGCGATATCCTTAAGATCATTGGATCGCTTCTATCGATCGCAAATATCGTCGTAAATCGCGTGGGAACTCTCACAGTTGCTGCTTAGTATCATGTTGAGATGTGTATTTTCTGTATGTGTGTGTGTGTGTGTGGTGTGTGTGTGTGTTCTGTGTGTGTTTGTGATCAGTCCGCGCACACGATATACTAACAGATATCGATGAAGCTGCCACCGGCAGAAGTGAGAAAAGCAGAGCTAACGGAAATTTACCTACATAATCTCGTCATTTCAACAACACAGCGCTTCCGACAGTTAATGTGGTGTGTACGTAAGTGTATGTTTTCTGCGTGTACGTGTGTTACGAAAGGTGATTTTAGGTGGTTTACCAAAAGGTATAACCGCCCTCCGTTCCTCCTCCCAGGAACGAGCCCTTCTTTTGCGAAAGGGCCACACTATGGCCGGCCATCGCGGCCAGTTGCGCAGCGTTTGCGGCCACTCCGGGTGGCGGCGGTGGCAACACCGGCTGTGAGATGCCGTCAAACCGAGTACCATCGAAACCATTCTGTGAAACGAATGTTATGAATTTTAATAATTAGAATATTGCGAAAAATGTCTTGAAGATAAGCTCCAATATTTTTTTTTAATAAAAAAAAAACAGTTTACAGATTCATCCAGTTTCATCCAGTTTTTGTATTATTTCCGCAGATAAAAAAAATAAATATTAAAAAGTAGGTGTAAGTGTTACATAATATGGCCGTATATTGTTTTTACTGGCAATACGATAAATGTCCCAGTAAGCGAACTGTTTATGATGTATCAGTAAATTGATAGCAAATTCTGATTCGCAAATCAGAAATTATTAGTTATAGTTGTTATAATAGTGTGATAATATAAAAAATTTAAAATTTTATTGATGCTAGATGAGATATATTAATAAGGAAATGATTCTTAAGTATTGTCAATACTGATTATATATTATTTTATGTAGGCTGTCTGATTTTAAATGACACAAGCAAATATCTCTAAAAATATAGAAAATACAGCAAAACGTTTGTAACGAAAATTGTATAGTCTGAAGGGAAATAAATAATGATAAAATCAATTTTTGAAAAAAATTGATTTTTTTAAAGTCACATGGCGGTTGCTTTCTTTAAAATTTGTCTGATTTTTTTATATTCTTTTATGTATATAATTCCTCTAATTATTCTGCATATAAAGATATCAAAAAATCAATAGTTTACCAAATATTTTACGCATGCGCGCGCGCACGCACGCACGCACGCATGCACGCATTGTACATGTACATTGTAGTGTACATGTACACTACTGTTTGTTCGGAACTTATGATTTTCTTCTTTGCATTTAACAAACAGTATTTAGATAACAAAAATTGTAGAAAAGTTTCAAAAATACAGAGGAAAGAAGGAACTTTAAATCTCTTTTAGAACTTTCGTTTCGAAAACTTTCATTTTTATATAATATTTTATTCCTGAATTATATAAAATTGCTATTTTTACAATATTTTTCTTTTATTTTAAAACTTAATGAAATTATTGAATTATTGAACAAAAATTAACAAAAAATATTTTAAAATAGATTCTTCAAGCTTTAAAATGCTTTTTTTTTTTTAAATTGATGCGATGATTTTTTACAATAATATCGAACTTTTTGTGTAAAAACTCATTTTTTGTAAAAAATATTGTTAACTTCAAAACTACAAAAGTTACACAAAACAGAAAAAAAAATTTGTTATAATATGCTTCATTCATTAAATTTATTAAAAAATTTTTAAAAACTTTTTCGTTCGTCAATGATTTTTATTTAAAAATAAAAATCAAATTAAGAAACAAAATATCATAAAGACAAAATTAAAAGACAGATTTAAAGCTGTATTTTTTTTCTTTAAAATGCATTTTTAAAAACTTCTTTACATTTTTTTTCATCCAGATACTTAGAACTTTTCATGAGATACGAGAAAATCATGTCTTGAATTTATGAACGATAATGTATATTTGGAAAAAATTTAAGCTTACACGACAGCATTTTTCAAGTTTTATCGAGCTTCTACAAATCTTTTAGAAAAATACATATCGATACTTACAGGTACCATAATGGTAGGTCTTACAGGGGCGGGTTGCATAGCGGGATAATATGCTGTTGTTGCAGCTAACGGCGGATAATATTGCAAGGGATATCCTGGTGGGTAATATTGCAAAGGATATCCTTGTCCGTACATTGGTTGATACATCTAAATAAAAATCGATATTTATTGATAAAATTTGGTGTCCTCCTCCTTCAAATAGAAATGAAATGAATGACGTGCGGATGACTTACCATAGGATGTGTAAGAGTCTGATCATACGTCGGCGGCGGTGGACCTTGTGTCGCATACAATTGAGGCTGATTGGGAAATACTCCATAAGGGGCAGCGCCTGCAACTGTCGACGAATGTTATCAGAATCCTTCAATAGCTAATATAAAGTGTAATACATTTGAAATAGATATTTTAAAAAAAAGTAACACTCTTGATATAGTCACATCTCTCCTTTATTAATAATAATAAGTTAAAATAGACCGCCGTATAAATAAACGAAATTAATAAAGTAGGGCCAAATAATCGAGTCTAAATCTTAATACCTAATATTTTCTGAAAATTTAAATACATTTTTCAGTTCATAAACATGTCGATTACTCGGACTTGAAATGCAATCCTAAACTGAAGTTGGAATATTACAAATAATATCATATAATAATATTACAAACTAAATCAATCGTCAAATTTTAATATCATGATGCTATAAACATCTTAAAACACTGCAAAGAATGTTATTGCAAAAAATAATACTTCAGCCAAGATTTTTTTCAACTCGGATGTGAAACGGAGTTTCTATTCGATCATCTATAATAACTAGTATTATAATTGGAATATATTAAGAAATTTTATAATTAATTTAATTTGTGATATTATTTTAGCTTTTTTTTAGTTTAGGATTGCGTTTCAAGTCCGACAGTAATCAACACGCAATTTATGGACTGAAAATTTAAATATGTATAAAAATATTATTAGGCACAAAGATTACGATCATATTTGACCGTGCTTTATTAGCTTTCTTTTATTAATTTATCGAGACCAAATCAAATTCCTATTTTTAGCATTCTGTTCAGTCCCATTTCTAATGGCAATACATACAAATGTAAAATACAAATGTTCTATTAAACAAAAATTCAATGGACAAATGGGAATCAGGCGCAATAAGTAAGACGCAATTAAATACTTTTTACGAAAAAATTCTTTAATATTAGTCTGGAATGTTTCGGCTAACTTTTTAGCTATCTTCAATCAACAATCTTCTTATGTATTGCAAATCAAAGTATCTAAATTGCATTGCATTGTTCTATTAAGATTGTTCTATTGAGATAAAAATCACATATTTTCTTCATGTCGCTATGTGTGATTAGAGTTCATGATATATGCCTTTTATTGTTTTTCTATTTTAATCATCATGATTACGTAATCATAACAAATATGAATTAATAAAAGAAAAGAAAATATTAAGGATACGAATACAGATAAGAATTTTCCATGATCTGTATCCTTAATAATTTAGAACATTGAGAGTAAAAAAGGTAATAAAATAGGAAAGTTCGACTGTAAACAGAGGAGAGGAACACATTGTTTCAAAATGAAAGAGTGATTTGCGATTTTCCAAAGCAAAAAATAATGTCGGATAAATTGGAAATAAAATTAGAATTCGCATGATATCTTCATCATATCGGTAGTATAATTAAGATTTATATTATACATTATGCCTTTTATTGCTCTTCTATTTTATTCATCACGTAGTCATATGATAAATATGAACTAGTGAGAGAGGACAAGGAAAAATATCAAGGATACAGAGATTTGGAATATTGACCTTCTGTCAATGCATAATTTTTCACCTTTTTATCAATGCATCGAGATAACCAGATACCCGGATATTTCAGAATATGATCCTGGCAAAAACATCCTTATAGCAATTGCTAAACCTGGAAAATTTTTTTTCACTATATTTTAAAGAATTTCTGAACAATAAAAATCTTGATACAATGCTTCGCTTTGTGCCAAAAAAACAGGTTTTAATATGCTCAATATCTCATGCATTGCCAGTATTAAGTGAACAATTGACATAAACAGACGTCCAATGTTGTATGTTTTGCACGTAACGGTTTTTTGTAATGTTTTATTAATTCATAATATTTGCATAAAATATTATTAAGAAGGACAGTTTGCAAGATAAAAAAGTGTCATTGATGCGCTAGTCATGAAAAACAATTTTTTAAGCATTAATAAAAATCAGCCAAAACAGGGTCTTCCAATAGAGTATCTTATCTTTAAACTTAAATAAAACAAGTTGTATAAATGATACTGGTTTTTTATTTTTTTTATTTTGAAGTACACTTTATGACATTACGTATGGAAAAGCATTTTGGATAACTGATCGTCGCGGCTTCGTTGGAGCTCACTCAAAATATCTAATTTTCGATAACACGTATTTTTTAGTTAGTGTGACAAATGGCCATAAAACATTTCGTATGGTTTCACAACGCGTTAAAATTTATTATCAAAATGGTTGTTCCGTTCCTCGAGTATTCCGTGTGTTACGTGAAGTTTACAATATACATAATCGTCCCATTGAGAGAACAATTCGACGTTTAATTGAAAAATTTGAGGCAACCGAGTCTGTTGCCAATCGAATAGCGCCTGTACGCCAACGAAGCGCACGTTCCAATGAAAACAGTCGTTTGTCAGTGTACGCGATAATCCATCTCAATCAATTTCTCGCCAAGAACAAGAATTAGGAGAGAAATAGTCGATTTTCGTTGACTACAACTCGACGGATTTTGCATATATGCTTTTCCATACGTAATACATACACAAGTGTATTTTAAAAAAATAAATAAAAAATAAAAAATCTATATCATAAAAAAAAAATCTATGTCATTTATACTTGTTTTATTTAAGTTCAAAGATAGGACTCTTATTGAAAGACCCTATATTTATATATTATTCACTACTATTGTTATCATTTTAGATTGAATACAAAAAAAGAGAAAAATATTTAGTTATTATCAGATCCAATCGGCTGGACATTCACAAGAGACATATTCAATTGATACACGCTGATTTTGATGAAATTTGTACCAATAAAAATATCCCCAAAATAAAAAATAATAATTTCAATTTTATTGACAATCATTAATGTTAAGATAGTTAAAAAACAATATAAAAATGTGAATAGCATCTATCGGAATCTGTAAGACTTATTAGATACGAATCTGTGAATAATGTTTTTTTGACAATAATGCACAAATATTTGTTTAAAAAATATACCAAAATATAATACAAAATACAATGAAAGTCATAATTGTCATAAATGTCAGAGTTACGCAGATAACGGGCTTTATTGATCAATATTACATTTTTTTAATTGCAAAAGAAGATACATTGGTAGAACATACTTGTACACATGTCTAACATTTTCTTCATTTTTCATTTTTCTCATGAAGAAAAGTTTGTGATATATTTTTCAAATCGGTGTATATCAATTTAGTGTTCTTTATTAATAGTGAATATTCAGACAACAATGATTGGACCGATGTTAGTATGTTACAATTCCGTGAAACTGAAATATTGAAAAAAACATTTTGTATTTTATCAAAATAGTTTTTATTTATTTATAATAAAAAACTAAAACATTGCTTCAATTTTTCATATTCGCAAAAAATTAATAGTAGATATTCGGTATCCTATCATTGAACAGTGTAATATTCAATTTCTCAGAATTCTGGGTAAAATATAAAAGAGAGCATATCTAAAATTGTTTCTTGTTACTCCAAGAGTATCTAAAGCGTCATAATGAAACTCGTCCAAAAATATAAAAATTTTAATATTTAGTCCAAAATGGCTACTTGTGCATTGACAGAAAAATTAAGAATAGAAAAGACATAAAATAGAATAAAATAGAGTAAGAATAAAAAAAAAAAATAAGAAGACTCGACTCTAAATAGAGTTGCAGAAACACATTATTTTAAAATAAAAGAGCGATCTGCAATTTTCCAGAATAAAGAATAATGTTAGACAAATTCAAAGTAAACTTCCCCTTTTAAAATATTTACTTATTGTATTCCTTATACAATATACAAGATACATTCAGAAAACAAGTATTGATTACGAAAATGATAAACATGAAATGATATCTGTACTATTAAACTATATACATATACGTATTGGAATGAAACTTTCTTATAACGCTACTTTCCTATAATAATTACAGTGATGTAGTCAATAAAAAAAGAGAATTTTAACAGGAAACAGTCTTTCCCTTTCACAAATCGCAAAAAAGAGAGATGTTAAAAGACTTGTCCCCAAGTCATACTATCCTCAGAGTTCGATCATACTTTAAGACTTCCAATATGTATAATTAGAAAATCTAGCGCTTAATAAAATTCGTTTTT